>LGRX02021827.1:0-21148 GCA_001247695.2 Cymbomonas tetramitiformis
CCACGACTCCCCGCCGCCCGCCTCGCCTTCACCGCGCCCCGAGCCAATGGCCGACCCCACCGATGACGACACCACCCCTCCTTCCTCCTTGATACGAGACGTCCACGACTCCCCGCCGCCCGCCTCGCCTTCACCACGCCCCGCGCCGATGGCCGACCCCACCGATGACGACGCCCGTCCCTCGTCATTGATAGAGAACCGCGTTGACGTGGTAAGCATCGTGGAATCCATTGAGGACGACGGCGACTCTTCTGTTGCCACGCTTTTGCCACACCCCGAGACGACCGAGCTCCCCGACCACTTTCCGCGTCATGGGGATGTGGACCTGGCGAGGTGAGCCCCCCCTTTGGGCGGTTTGTATGTCGGCGCTAGGGTGCCTTTACCACGCCTTTAGCGTGCTAACAGTGGTATAAAGGCGTGCTATCTCCAGGCGAGGCCACGACTCCCCGCCGCCCGCCTCGCCTTCACCGCGCCCCGAGCCGATGGCCGACCCCACCGATGACGACACCACCCCTCCTTCCTCCTTGATACGAGACGTCCACGACTCCCCGCCGCCCGCCTCGCCTTCACCGCGCCCCGAGCCGATGGCCGACCCCACCGATGACGACACCACCCCTCCTTCCTCCTTGATACGAGACGTCCACGACTCCCCGCCGCCCGCCTCGCCTTCGCCACGCCCCGAGCCGATGGCCGACCCCACCGATGACGACGCCCGTCCTTCGTCATTGATAGAGGACCGCGTTGACGTGGTAAGCATCGTGGAATCCATTGAGGACGACGACCCCGAAGACTTTAAGGATGTAAAAGACATATTACGCCAACTTGGTCTACCGGCGACTTTGGTAGTTGGGGAACCTGCCCATGCCCGGTTGGCACGGATGTACTCCTGTATATGCATGTTCGACGACGATGATGAGGGCATCGCCGCCGGTGAGACCTTACCTATTTTCCCTCCCGGATTTGCCGATTGGGAGGCCGTGAATCGTGCTTTCCGCCACATGGGGGAACCGGTGCAGTACTTTGGTGAAACGGATGAGATGAACTTGGAGCGGCTAGATATCCAATGGAACAACTTCATCGGCACCGACGACACCCACGACACACGCCCTCCCGCGTCCCCCGCGAGCTTGGGTAACGGGGAGGTGAACATGGCGAGGTGAGCCCCCATCCGAGCTCTTATCGCCGGGGGTTAGGTCGCCATTACCATTGTGATAAAGTGCTAACAGTGTACTAACGGCTTCATATCCTCGCAGCACGGTGTCCACGGAGATGCGTCTTCAACATCCGCTGATGACGCCATTGGAGATGGAGACATGGAGTGGAAGATGCGAGACGACGCACATGAAAGCACAATACGGGCGGCAGAGGTTCAACGCGGAGGGTTGGTGTATAAAAACGGCTTGGCGTTATGTGATTGTGGCATGTGCTATGGCACGACCGTGTGGGTTAGTCGAGCAACCCTTTTTCGTCACCGAAGCTTGTTCAAAAGGATACGGCGCGGACAGGCCTACACGGATGCGGTAGACGTCCCAGACCCGGATGTGCGTCATGTCGTGCCATTGGGCGATGACGTGAAATCGAATGACACCCGCGCCATTCCGGCAAGGTGAGTGAAAAAACTGAACAACCTCCGGTACTGGAAACGCCGTTAGAGTGCAGTTAAGATGTCGTTAGTACGTCGTAACACAGTGTTTAACATGCTAACGGCATCATAGGTGTGCAACAGTCCTGCGAAGGCCCAAATGGACGATTGTGAGCTTGTGGATGACGACCGCTCCTACACCACGTGCAAATCCAACCCGATGCGGGAGATGGATCCGGGAGTATCGGACGACGACCGCTCCTACAGCCAAGATTACTCATCTTGCGAAGGTGAGAACTTCGACGAGGGGGGGGATCCATGCGACGAGGAGGGTGATGAAGTGGGTGGCGAAGCGTGGGACGAAGCTGGATCTATGAAAGGCGACGACCATGGAACGGATGCAGACGAAGACCCAGACATGCGAGACGCAAAAGCGGCCACGTCGTTGTTGGTCCAAGAGATGACGAAGTTATTGGCCGCCCAGCAGCAGGTGAGCAATATGTTAAACGTAGAGCGGTATTAAGCCTTTATGATACCTTTAGCACGCCATTAGGCTATTGTTAATGTGTTACGGGCGCACTACATACCCCGATTGTCGTGTTATAATTGCGGTTTCGGAGGGTGGCCACCACGCGCAGGAGATGGACCCCGTGGAAGGCCCGCGCCGACCCATTAACGCCTTCAAGCTCCTTATCGACTGCTTGGAATGGAACGCCGAAGGCAAGATGTCGCGAGACTCTTTCGACAAGCTCCTCGCCATTATCACGGAACATTTCGGAGATCAATTGGGCAACTTTCCAACGAACTTCAAAGCCGCCTGGAAACGGTTCGAAGCGTTCGACGCCCCCTGGCATAGGGTCGACTTATGCGTGAAGGGGTGCGTGTTCTTCGAGGAAGATTACGCCACCGCCGACGAGTGCCCGAAGTGCAAGGAGCCCCGGTGGGAGGCATTGGGCGAGACGGGAGACGTGGACGCGGGGAAAGGCAAGAAACCGCGATCAACATTCTTTTGGTGGAATGTTGTCGATTTGCTGAGACGTGTGTACGCGAATCCATACACGGCGGAGATGATGCTCGCCCACTCGAGGCATGTTCCACCGGAAGACGGATCGATGCGCACAATCTGGGGTGAGTATTCTATTGAGGTCGATGTTAGGATGCCGCTAGTGCCTTAACGACATGTTAACTGTATCTTAACCATATACTAACACGTTCACCTGTGCTGGAATCTTCCATCAGATGGAAAGGAATGGCAGGAGCGGAAGAACGTGCGACACATCGAGTTTTTCAAGGAAGCCAGGAACGTGAGTATACTCTTGAGTGCCGATGGGGCAGCATTGTGGCAGAACAAAATGGGGGTGTTCCCTATATACTTCCAAATCTTAAACCTACCTCCGGAGCTTCGCACGAAGTATGCGAACATGGAGGTGTACGGGATCATTGAAGGGCAACACCCTGCCAACTCACAATTGCTGTATGGTAAACTCGTGGACGAGCTCGTGGTGTTGTGGGACGAAGGTTTTTTGTGTTGGGACTCGTACACCAACGAGCACGTGCGGTTGAAGGTCATGCTCTTTGCCATACTCATGGACTACAAGGGAGCGGTTGAAGCCGCACAAATCATGGACGTCGGTGCATACGCCGCGTGCCTAGTATGCAAAATTTGGGGGACATGGTCAACATTAATGCACAAAATGGTGTACCTCTTCAGCAAGCAAAATCCGCCAGGTATGCTAGTAGCACGTCGTTAGGTTGGCGTTAGGATGTACTTAAAAGCCTAAAGGCGTGCTAACCGTATAATGCATGTGGTGTAAATGAGTGTTTGCTGATTACTTTGTTTTCTCTTCGGTCTAGGCACTCCACCGTTGCGCACGGACGCCGAGTACAAGCGTCATGCCGCAATGCATGAAGATCTGCGAGATAGCGGAGACCCCGAACTTTCGGGAGCGACCTTGGAGGAGAGCATGCGGAATACGGGCGTCAAGTTCTCGAGCGTTTTTACTCGGTTGGTTTACTTCAAGATCTACCGTGATATCATCCTAGATGGCATGCATGACATCATGAACCTGGTGAACAGAATCGCTGCAACCTTGCTTGGGGTCGACTTCAACGACGCCCTCCGCCAGCAAGCGAAAGCGGACGGTGTCCATCCCACGTGGCATGCCACAACCAAGGTGAAGAATGCTCAAGGTAGGCAAATATGCACGTGTTAGGATGTGCATAACGTGCCGATAGTGTATTAACCACGTGCTATCGGTGTCACGAAGGGGTACTAACGGCATACTCAGTTGAAATAATGTGACGCAGGCAAGGAGGTATTGATGTACAAGATGAATCACGGACCTTTCGCGATTCCACCCCGCCCTGACAGAAGGTCTACCACGAAACGAAGCTTGGAGACAGCGCGCAGTTTCTTGAAGAGCATAAGGGCGGTGGAAAGATGGGGACGTGGCCACAAACGATTGTTGCAAACTACCGCCGATAAGAAAGCCGCCAAGCACATTCGGGCTCACGTAGGCTTGAAGCTCGTGCAAAACAGCATCTTGTCGACAGTCTGCGCTTGGCCACGAGATGAAGGGCAGCCCGCCAATCGATTGGCCAAGCTAGTGGGTAAAATGACCACGATCGTGCGGGAGATCACGACGACACAAGTGCGTCCTAAGGTAAACGGTTAGGATATAGTTAGTATAATGTTATGATGCCGTTAACATGCTTCGTACATCATACGGGCCCTAACGAATTGCTGCGTACGTGCAGGATATGGAGCCACTCGCACAAGAAATCAAGTCATTTTTCGAGGAGTTGGAGGCGACCGGGCTAGCGTATGCTTGGTGTGTGATTAACACTCACATGTTTTCTCACTTCGTCCAACAACTTGAGAAGTATGGTCCCATGCGGGAGGTATGGATGTACGCCTTCGAGTCCTTGAACGGTCACATCAAAAGCCTAGCGAGGAGCAACTCCCTACCCGTTCCAGCCATAATGAACTGCATCAAGCGGGTGAAGGTGTTGCATTTGGTGCGTGGGTTAATCACTTTCATTTCGGAAGACCACTCCACCCGGATGCCGGCGGCCGTGACCATGGGGAGCCGCGGGGCAATTGCGGCTGAGGTATCGGCTAGGGGGAAACGTGTGGTCTTGCGAGATGATGACATTAAGGCCTTGAAGGTTTGGATGCGGACTGAATTGCCGGCTTATCGAGAGCTGGTGGAGAAGTGGGAGAAGTATGTGGAAGACGCGCGCAGGTGATTTGTGGCCCCATTATTCCCCGAGCGGTTGTTTATGCCCTTATGACGCCGTTGTTGCATATTTAGGACGCGCCTAAAGTACTAACGGTATCGTATCGCTGTGCACAGTTGGAATGCACGGATGCGACTGCGACACAAGCACTACCGGAACGCGGTGTGTGCAAGGGAGGGCAAACCTGAGCACATACGCGAGCCCCCATTTGGAGCGTACGCGGATCCTACGGAATGGTTGGGCCGACAGTTCACCAAGTACGAGATGTTGCTCATGGCGGGGCCGACACCGGTTTGCTATAACTTCACGCACGTCAAGATCGGCGACGCTGATTACCGCACGGCTACGACCGATCGGAACAAGCGCACCGTACACAGCTACTTTCGCACTTTCTTCGCGAGTGAGGAAGTGGACGAGCACGGTGAGCCAAAATCCGTGGCAAGGTGAGAAAGGAGCACGCACTATTCTACCTTTAACATGTCTTTAGGATGTCTTATGACTCGATTAGGATGCGCATAATGTCCTAACGACATAATAACTTAGCTGTTTACACAATCGTGGGCTTGGTGATATGCAGGCACGGCCGTATTACGAGAATATTGCGGGTGGAGATTGCAGGAAAGGTCTACATCTTACTGAAATGCGATTGGCGTTCGCTAAACCGACCGACGAACAGATCAAGGAGTACCGTCGACGTCACTCCATTCTCGGCCCGGATAACTTGACCAAGACGGTCTATACCTTCAACCCGCACGTAGACCGCGCGGCCTTTGACAACATGGAGCCATTCATATTAGCCAATAGAGTAGAACAGCAGGTTGTTATTGTACCACATCCGTGCATGGAGACCGCGGTCATTCTCGACCCAACGGCCGACTTCTTCGAGGGATCAAGGACATAGGACGACGACGAGGTCGATGTATGAGACATGAATCGCTGCTAGTTTATTTTTTGCTTGCCACATGCCATGCAGGCAGTTGCAAATTGTGACCTTGGTAACGACCCCTGCAGTAGTACAACTAACGCATACTTTATAAGGCGCAGTGCCGCTAGAGTGCCATTAGCGTATTAACTTTGCCTACGAGCATCCTAACTACGTCCTAAAGCCAACCTCCTAATGACATCCTAGAGGCATGCTAACGCCATCCTAACGTCCCTACATTTCCGAGAAACTCAGCCCGCGTAATACTTTCCCCGAATCCCACCATACTCCGCGGAATAAACTTCCCCTGGCCTTCTAGTCACCATAAAACGCCATCTCAGTGATCTGCACACCCACACGTGCCCCACCACTCACCCCTGCTCCAGTTGGGGCCAACGCATACTTAAGGCGCAGTGCCGTTAGGACGCCTGTAGTACGCGCATCTTAACGCGCCAATATGACGTTAGTATGCCTGTAATATATTATACTACCGGCATACTAACGCCCATACGTACTAACTGTCCTTTACTATGCCTTTAGGACACCTTTAGTACACATACTACAATTTGCTAGGACCGTAGGGTCCAGTTCCCGAACCTCCCTGACCTGCCGAACAAATCGGAGGACCCGACCAAAGACGTGGGACGACCCCTCCACCTCTGTGTGGTATTTGTCCACTGCCTTCTCCATGGCTCTGAGGGCCTCCTTGAGAGCGTGCTGCTCGTCCTTACGACTGTAGTGGCTTCGGGGCTCCCTGTAACGAGAGGACGAAGTGAAGGTGAACTGGCTGTCGCCATCCCCGTCCTCGCCATCGCCACCAGGGTCCTCGCCCGGACTCCCCGGGCCTCCTGGCCCTCCAGGGTCACCGCCCCCCGGGCCTCCGGGACCACCATGACTGCTGGCACCGGGCATCCCCGGAAGCCCGTGTGGCTCTGAGTGCTCCAGTTGAGGGACCATCCCCCCCCCGTCATCCGGTGTGTCTACCGCCGTAGCCAGCGGAGGCTCGGGGGGCGGTGTCACAGCCGGAAAGTTGTCGAAAGCACCGGGCCACACGTCCGCGGCGCAAAACCCACACACCGGCAGGTACATCTTTTTCAGGCACGGGGGATCATGGGGTCCCACGCATTTCTTAGCGCTCACTTGACACAACCACATACGCACCGGGCTCTCCTCGTGCCTGCACCCACAGCGAGCGCAGCTCTCTTCGACGGACGCCAAGGCCGTCGTGAGACTGTGAATCACTTGGGCCCCGAGGACCCTGTCCTCGTCCGAGAGTCTTGCCTTCAGGCATTGCCTGATCCGACTGGCGGGGTGCAAGCACCCAGCGACCTGACCAAGGGAGTGATACCTACGAGCGGCGTCGTAAAACAGGCGCTGGGCTTCGATCCCCGGTTTAGCATACCCGACCACGTGCCTCCGGAGGGCGTCGCAGACCTGTATAGGAAGGGAAACAAAGTCCCACGCGTGCGACGGGAGCGCTGCCACGCCCGTGTGTGACTCCTCTGGCGGGCTTTGCACGACCCGGTTCTCGACGTCACAGGTGACGACGGAAGCAGGTTCTACCAGCTCATGCCCCCCTCGGGAGGTGGGCGTTTCCTGAACCGGACCCGACATTACCGCTGAGGGCCCTCGAGCGTCCGACTCCACGGGCCCCGAGGGCGAAGCCTGAACCAGGGCGAGCCTTTGGACTTGAGACTCTATGACCGCCTGCAGCCTCTCCTCTAGCTGAGCCTCGGCCGACGCTCGCCGCTCTTCGGCAGCTACCTGCTGAGCGACGCTCTCGTCGACAGCCAACTGCCTGGCAGTCTCCCGGGCTTCTGCAGCCAGCCGGTCCGCGGCCCAGCGCTCTTCGACAGCACGTTGATCGGAGGCCCTACGCTCCTCGGCAGCGCGCTGATCGGAGATCCTGCGCTCCTCGCTCTCTTGGAGCTGCCGAGACAGCTGTTCCAGGCGAGCCTCGGCAGCTGCCTCCCGAGCTCGGGACTCCTTCTGCCATGCCTCCTGCAGCTCCTGCAGGTCCTGACTGTTCCGGCTCCAGGCGGACTCCGGGGACGACGACGCATCCCCTGAGGAAGCTGGACCTGGTTGTGGAGCCGAGGGTGCTCGACTGGGCTTCCGAGTGCGAGGCGCCGGGCGACCGAGGCCGCTCGGCTTAGGCGCCTGAGTCCTGGACCTTGGGAGTTCCGCGGGATGCTCCTCCTCCGATGAGGACGGGAGAGGAGCAAACCGGTTTGACCAGTTCCCACCAGGAGCTGTGGAACTCGGAGGTGCTGTGCCTGACTTCCTGAGACCATTGTGCGACTTCCGGGTACGGTCGCTCATTCTGACGGCCGTGACGACTGCCCTCCTTACCTCCCGGAGGTCCACTCCCCGGCGTACTATCTCTCCCGGTCTTCCGACGTTGATGGCGAAGGCAGAGAACCTACACCTCTCGAGGGAGTTGTGGGGGTCCTCGCGCTTTTGATGCATCAACCTCATAGACTCGGAGACTGCCTGCTGGTGGATCTCCAGGCGACAAACGCCGTCCTCGGAGAGCCCATGGTCCTTAAGCTGGAACCACATTATCCCTGACAGCAGGTGGCCCTTCCCCAGGCGCTTTAGGCCTCGCCGGATGTCTTTCCACAAAGACTCCTGGTCGGAATCCGAGCAAGAGCTGACACCGGATGAGGTTCCCGCCTTCCTTGCTGGACGGCGGGCACTCGTCCCCTGGGACGAGTCCGAGCTGACTGGGGTCGTCCTGGGGAGTCGGCGCCACTCGTGGAGACACCTTTTGACCATCTGAGTCAGCCGGTATCTTCGGGCTCCAACCCACCAGGTGCTCCTTTCCTTGGAGAGCGTCGTCTGCTGGTGCCATGCCATGAAGACGGCTCCAGCTTGACGTCTGCCCCTGCGCCACAGACCCTGTGTCTGGATGACACGCTGGCGCCATGCCGCGAAAGCGGACTCGACTCGGCGCCGACTGCCTCTGACGAACAGGCCCTGAAGTTGGGCGACCTGCTGGGTGACGTCATTCCACGCTTGGAATGCCAGGCGCTAGAGCTCGCGCTGATGCGCTGACCGGTCCGTTCTGGCCTTCCACGCGACCCAAGCAAGGGGTAGCCGCGCAGTTGCGCGCTGACGAGCTGGCAGGGAGACTCTTGCGCGTCGTTGCGCTGAGTCCAGCTGGACATCCTCAGACTCCTCTTCTGCAGGTGGGCTCCAGTCACCGGCTCGGTAAATCTCAAAGCGCCCTGGAGCACTGATGAGATTTCCTTGCTCGCCCCCCACGAGGGGAGGGAGGGAGGACGCTGCCGGTCCCGCCGTCGGTTCCTGACGGACGAACTTACTGCCCGCACTCCTGCTGGACGCAGGGAGTGGGGAGAAGGGAGCTGCTGAGGGGTTCAACCCCTTAGCAGAGCGGTCCGAGTCCGACTCGGAGCTGGTGCCTGCCGCCGGCGCCGGAGCTTCGGGCGACGCGCGCTTCCGGCGCGCCGGCTGCCGTAGCGCCGAGCCCAATGCGAGCTCGGACACCGGCTCAGACCCACTGACTCTCACTGGTGAGGGGGTTTTTGGTGGTGAGGCCCTGGGGGGCCCACCAGACAACCCTGGAGGGGCTCTCAGGGGGGTGCGCGCCGGTGTAGCCCCGAGGGCCTCACCGCCGTATTGGCGTGCGAGCGCACGCCGCACTCCCCCCCCCTCTCACGGGAGCGCCAATCCCGGCTGTCCGATCTGCCAGCCGCACCCCAGAACTCCGAAGAGCCCGGGCCGGCTGACAGACCCGCAGCACGAGATCCCGACCGACCGGACCCCACGGCTGAGCCGGGGGCGGCGCCGGCCCGAACCCCTCCACGACGGCTCGACCGACTGACTTCTCCATCTGAATACATTGAAGTGGTATGCGTGCTATGCGTGAGATCTAATTAGCTAAAGCCGGAAGTGCTAGACGACACACGCGGTGACTAGCACCCGCCGATCCAGAAATTAACCACTTGCGCCCGAGCACAAGTAGCTACACCGGCCGAGGCGCGGAGATTTCCGGAAAAGAGGATTCTAGCAAATTAATTAAAGATAGGCGAAATCTCGAACCAACTCCGAATTTCAGCAAAGGCCACGCGAAATTTCAAAAATTTGCGCAGCGCTTCCGCCGCGAAGGGTCGGATTTGCTGAAAAACTGAGACGATTCTGATTTGCCGCACCTGCGAGTTCAAAATGACGGATATGCGCTATGCGCGTGCTATGCGTGCTAGGACTAAGGCAACGCGCGCACCTTAAAAGATCGTCGTTGGGCTAGATTCCTCCACACCAACGCGGCTCCAAGCGACCTGGAGCCCTCACACCCACACACCGCCGCGCAACAAGAACGAAAGCACAGGCACTCTCGATTTCGTAGTGCAAGGGAATTCGCTAGCTAGTCGCGCAAGGCAAGGCGGGTATGATCAGAATTCGCGCCAACAAGACAGGGAAGCAACGTGAAAACACGAACCAATTACCATTTTGTAGGAGTCTCCACTCTTGCTCTTCTCTTATTTACGGTTTCGGACTTATACTATTCTACACTTATTAAACGACCGCACGAGGTATGATTACGGTTGGTCAACTATAAGACTTCGGTTTCGTAAATCTATATAGTTATGCTTTTGCTTTCATGTGCATGCTTTCAATACACAATATACAGCGGTTACGGCTCTTTACTTTTATGTTATACTTTTCAGTTCAGTTCTCATCTCCGAAACTGGTTACACTTAGAGTTCTTATGCATTCAGGAACTCTCTCCATAACTCAACTGTACTGAGTACTCCGTACAACAGGCTAGGCACCTCACATCAACATCATTCTGATCGGTCCTACTGTACTCCATACTGAGTACTCTTGCGTTTTGTACTTAGCCGTTTTTCTTGCTCTTGTGCTTGCCTCCTAGCACACAGGGATCCACTCCCACACTGGCTGCCCCATGCTCGTAGATCGCACATTGGCCGCGGCTGAGTCCCCCATTGCCATATCCATGACCTCGCGGTCGACCATGAGAACCCAGGTCTCCACACGAGGGTTGGTAAGCGGTAGGGGTGCATGGTGTAGGCGGCCTCCCATGCGCGCATATGCGGTCAGCGGCGTTCCCAGCAGGTGCATGATCCTGAACAAGATGGCGTCGCCCTGCACTCCAGCCCGGCGGCGTTCATCCCATGGCAGGGAGACGGTTGCCGCGCCTCGCACCCCCGCTGACTGGTGCACCCACAATGACCCACCATCGTGGGTGACGAAGAGGGCTCTGACCTCTGGGTACTGAGGGTAGGAGGGCTCTGGTGCGGGGTCGTCAGGGGGATCTTGAGGTGGATCACTGGGGGGCCCTGCTGGTGGCGAGTCGCTTGAACTGGAGTCTCTGGGCTCTGAGTCGGGGTTGCCACCGCCGTGCACTACCGTCTCCATCGACTGCCGCCGGCGGGCCACCATCATGTTGTGGGGATTTGGCCGACCCTGAGTGGGAGGTTCGGCGGGAGCGGCCTCAGCGACGGTCTGAGGCACTGGAGGGGTTACGCTGGCGGCGACGTCTGCCTCGTGTAGATGGTCTGCCGTCAGGCCCCCCTGTGCGCTGCTCTGAGGGTCGCCTGGTGGAGAGGCTCCTGCGGATGTCGTCGCCAGAGTATATTGCTTACCGTGGCGGGCCGGCCCGGGGCCGTAGCTCACCACTCCGGGCCGCATGC
This sequence comes from Cymbomonas tetramitiformis, assembly GCA_001247695.2. Classification (NCBI taxonomy): domain Eukaryota; kingdom Viridiplantae; phylum Chlorophyta; class Pyramimonadophyceae; order Pyramimonadales; family Pyramimonadaceae; genus Cymbomonas; species Cymbomonas tetramitiformis. The sequence goes on from LGRX02021827.1 coordinate 11,423, forward strand.
GGGCCGATGGAATATATGGATGCGGGCCGTGACGTTTGATATGAAAATACCAAAATTTATGCAAAATTATGCGATTTTTACAATATCACCATACTTAAAATTAAATTTTCGCGCCTGCGGCGGGCAATTTTGGAGACTGGCTGTATTGGCCGAAAGCGGGCCAGTGGATTTGCTGATTGCGGGCCGTAAAAAAAAAATAAGCAATACACACTGGTCGTCGCGCCAGGCAGGGCGAGTCCTCTCGAAAGCACCGCGGGGATGTCCAGGGCTTGTACTGCCGCCAGGACTTCTCTGCGAATGTGCTCGCTTCGGCTGCTCGCGTCCGAGTCGGAGCCAGACCTGTGGGCGGCCCTCCGCCTGCGCTCAGCCCGTGCCTGCGTGCTTCGGCTGCCTCTGGTCCCCGTGCTGGTGCGGCTGATGTCCGTGCCGGAGTCGGGGTCAGAGTGGTCAGGTGCGTGGCTTAGACCTGGGAGATGCTTGCCATGTGTCGCAGGGCCCGAGGATACTCTTCGGGAACGCCGACGCCGGCGGTTCTCTGAGGTTGCTGCCACCGCGGGGAGGTGACGCACCAAGAGCTGAGTCCCGCCCGAGACGCTCAGCTGAGCTCCGCTGTCAAGGGGTACCTGCAGAGGGTCCGGCAGGGCTGCGGCACCGATGCTGATGAAGTGTTGCAGCGATGAGAGGTCCGCGCCTGAGTCATGAAGCGCGGAGGTGGCTGGTGCCAGCTGGTGGGGCTGCTGTGGTCGATGCTGCGGCTGTTGTGGCGGCTGCGGCTGCTGTTGCTGCTGCTGCTGCTGCTGTTGCTGCTGTAACTGCTGTTGCTGGAACTGCTGCTGCTGTAACTGCTGCTGCATCGGTTCCAGTGGCTGCTGCTGAAGCCACTGCTGTTGTTGCTGCTGGTACGCGAGCCACTGCTGCTGCTGCTGCAGCTGTTGTTGGAACGGTGTGGGATATGCGCCCACGGGGTGATGGGTTCCCAGTGTGAACGGCACTGGTGACACTCCCCCAGCGAGGGGCGCTGATTGGGGCAGTACCCAATTGACGCCGTTCCATACAGCCTGTGCGGGGGTGCCATCCGGCATGGTATATGGGCGGGGCACCGCAGTGTAGGGCATGGTGGTGCCTGGATGTGGAAGGGGGTGAGCGGAAGCGTATGCGGTGGGAGATGGGAAGGTCATGGGGGAGAACAGTGGGTGGTGTAGCTGCTCTGCACTGACACCCATGCTGGGAAAGGATTATGTGGGATATATAGTGCTGACTATATATTGTGGTGCTGATAACTCAGAATGCTTACACTTAAGATAACATAAGAAGTGAAGTTAGATTGAGTGTCCTCGGCTTAAGCCGGAAACCCTAAACCTGTGACAGCCGTACTGTACGGAGTACTAGTACAGACAGAGGACTGTGACACACACGGGGCGTCACATCCAGCAGATTCTGATGTCTGCTGTGACATTCTGACTGCTGAGCTGGTTGAGTTCACAGACTGGGCGTGGCAAAAGCCACAGGTGAGCAAAAGTAGTGAGTGCTCGCCTTTTTATTTAATCAGTCTCGTCCTCGTCGATGTCACTCTCTGGAGGCGAAGGAGCGAGGCTTCCAGGTGGAGATGGGGGGACCCAAGGCCACTCTTCGATCCCTTGCACTGGGTATGAACCAGGGAGCGCGGGGAAGGCTGTTAGGTCTTGGGAGTTCGGGTAGCGGAAGAGGCAGTTTCCAACCTGATGCCACACGAAATCGTGATGTACTGGTGGAATAGCCAGCGTGACTCTGCCCAGGCGAGGACACCAGAAGGTGTTGAAGAGCTGCCAGAAACGTCCAGGAACTGTTGAAAGCGCTGTTTGAGGGGGCTTTCCCCGCTGCTAAGGGCCGAGAGGACGGTATCAGGGGTTTCTAGGCTGTTCTATGGGGTCTAAAGAAGGGTTTTTCGGTGGTGGGGGCTACTGGGAGAGGTTTTGGGGTAGGCTGGAAACTGTCAAAAACGGCTGTTTTGGGCGGTTTTTCGCCATTTTGGGGCTCTGAAAGGTAAGCTATGTGGTTTTCTTGGCTACTGTAAACCGGGGAAACCCTTCAGGGTGCTCCCTGACGGTTGTTTGTGGCCTGGGACGGACTTTGGGTTTAAGATCGGAAAACGAATGCTTGGGTTTCTGAGCCTGTTTGAGCCCCCAGTGTTAAGGAGCTAAAATATGAAGTTTTGGAGATATTTCCCAGAGAATACGGCCATTGTATACGAAAAAAAATGTACTTACGGAGGTAAAAATTGCGCACGTATAGCCGGAAGTACAGCTCTCCCCCTGTATTACAACGAAAGTTCCAATAGGTCCGTGGGCGAGTTGCGCAGGGGCGAAATCGCAGCACACTGATACCAAATGTGCCCGTGGGCACTACGACAGATGCTCGGAGATATGTTTTTGATTGAACGTGCAAAGGTACACAATTCGGATTTTTATAATATACTGGATCAGGGCCAGATTGAGGTACATACGATAATTCGGTTCCGAGTTCTGAAGGCTAAACACTTCTCAAGTGCTCCACTTATTCACTCATCACGCAGGTTGCAGGGTCAACCTCTCGACAGCCGATGTCACACTTCGGCTCAACGTTCAATTCCCGATCCGATCTCATTTCTAATTTCGATTCGTCATTCTTGATTCAGATGTTATGCCGACAGACTGACACGATGACTGTCCCACAGTACTGTCATACTGCTGTACTGTCATACTGTCATACTGTCATAGCGTCATACTGTCATACTGTCATAACCTTGATATCTGATATTCGATTTCATTGTCTTTTCAACCCCGATGCGAATCCGACCATTCTTCGAGGGTCTGACTGAGTGCCACGATGACACCCCCCACAGTAATGTCATACTACTATAGTGTCATACTGTCATACTGTCATAGTGTCATACTGTCATACCCCGGACATCTGGTACTCATTCTCATCGTGATTTCAAGCCCAATTTCACTGTCATCGTGCCAATCCCAGATTACCCCCGATGACACACATACAGACGCATAGGCATATCGGCTCACGCTGTGCCTCCGGGCACAAAGATTTTCTTGGCCAATTCTGCGATAGCTCCCAAAACGTGCCGAAGCTACAAAATGTCACGGGGATAGCTACAAAATGGTGATGCTATGGTCGCGGCCAAGGGTAGGTATCGAAAGTTTTCGAGCGTATCGATAGTTTTCGATAGGTCTCGTCTGGGTATCGATCAATAACAATAGGTTGGTATCACATATCGATCAATATGAATAAGTTAGTTCAGGTGATCAATAAATAACAATAAATTGGTGATCACCGACCGTTATCGATCTATCGATATCTCGATAAATGTCACGAACTACACAAGTACGGATTCAAAACATGGCTACAAGCCAACACACGCTTGTATTCAAATCGAGTAAATGCAATGGTATTCATACAAGCCATTATTGAGTGTTCAATGTTCCCTCATTCAGTCTTTTCGGCAGGCATGACTGCATAAAGGTGATCTCAGCGAGAAGGCTCTCTCTACACCAGTTGCAGTAGTTGGCACACCTAAAAGCTCGGATTGCGGTGGCAGGATCGATTAATCGATATTACGATACTAGCCAATCACTACATATATTTTTAATGATCGATCGATTTTCGATAGGTGCACGCCGGGTATCGATCAATTTCGATAGGTGCACAAATCCTATCGATAAATAACAATATATCGATTAATCGATACTATCGCAACTATCGAATATCGATACCTACCCTTGGTCGCGGCACGCTTGGGCGCCCTTTAGGTTGATTTGCCGGTGCCAGTGGGAGTGCTCACTAGGCCGCGCCACATGAATATTCTGGCTTCTGTGATGTTCATGTCGGTCTTGCACCTTGGGTCTACGCTCTACACCTGGGTGCCTTGCTGGGGCCGGTGCTCCGGACACCGTCGCCCACTTCGAGAACAAATACAGGACTCTACTTGTTGTGCTTGCTTACCACAAAAAAAACATAAACAAAAAGAACACTCGCATGTACCCGCATGTACCTCTAGAACTATGTCTTTCAGTCCGCTAACGCATGACTGATCCCATGGCGTCCGCCTACACCTCATAGCGAGCCCGTGTGTGTCCGTGGGCACTACCAGTCCCGTTGCTGGCCATTTATCACTATGAGTACCATGATAAGTCTCCCTCACGCAGCGTGGGATGGTCGACTGTCCGCCATTCGATGCGTAACAAATTTCTGCGCCTTTCGAGATATCGATATGCATATGATGCATACGTCGGCATTATCATGTATGACCATTGCTGCCCTATACGCATATAGGCAGCGGCGAAACAAAAGGGAAAAGGCGCGAATGTATACGGTAATTGGCATTTATGTGGTCATGCCGTCAATTATACAACATTATTGCTTACATCCGACTTGCATATTGGCATCAAATCAACAAAGCATTTAATGATAGTTACTGATAGATACATGAAACATACAATTGATACTTCGTTGGCATGCCCATCCAACTAACCAACGATCCTTCTCTCTTCTTGAAGGAGAGTGAATACTTTGTCTTCGCCAGTCCAATCTCTTGCTCCAAAAATATTCACATGTATTCAGTACATCAACAATATAGCGCTGCATCACATAATGGGGCAAGGAGATGGATGGCCTTTACATATAGGGTCCGAATCAAATAATGGAAAATGTTTGGAAAGACTCCATCCGCTTGGCAAAATAAGTTGTGGTGCCTCCGCCCGGTCAGGCACTTCTTTGTTATTGAAGCAGTTTACATGAATTTAGCATCGTTTAGGCTACACAGAATACATGATGTCTGATTTATCTGAGCACATGCATACAATCGTGGCGTGTGCTCCAACCAAAGCCGCAACCTCCGGTGTAAAATTAAATAGATAGATTTCGAACTTCATGAAAAGCTTACCCTCTAAGAGCCCCTATCTAGGCAACAATGCCAATAGGCAAATACTTTCGGGACAACAAAAAGACCACACCTATCCACTGGTCAGAAATAAGAGTTGACGCACGTTTATAAAGTCGGCTAATAAAACCAAATGCTCGTCGCGCGATCTGGCCTGATGGGAACCTATGTGGAAGTTGTCAACTTTGAGCAAGCTGCAACTCCTACACATATACTCCGACTTTACCTTAATTTCACAATGTTAGAAGTTGTTTTCCTGCACTGGCTAAGACAACCGAAGAGAATACACGCTGAGCAGTCAGTTAGTCAAACACAGCGCGAGGCAACAACCGAAGAGAATACACGCTGAGCAGTCAGTTAGTCAAAAACGGCGCGAGGCAACAAGCGACTGAGATGTGGTCTTGCGAGACCTCTGAATGGGCGCGTGGACGCCTTTTCGAGGATTTCTGTCCACATTCCAGGACAAAGTAAAGATAGGTGTGCACGCCAACGACCACTGTGGACACCGTTCGTCGTCTGTTCTTAATGCTAGTAGGCCCTATCATAAAAAACAGAGAAACGAAATCGTCGCGTAGGCCAGTGGCAACACAATTTGCGAAAAGCACCGCCCATGAGCTAGTTGCCGGGGGGCAGGTAAGAGAACTCAACACTTGCACAAGGCTTATTAATGTGTTTACTATTATCGGGGAAGCCCCGCTATTGCTATTCGTTTGTCCGGCGAAACTACATGTTTTTCGGGCTTAAGAAGCCTGAGTCCGGAAAAGGGGGACGCTGTGAATCCTGGACACCTGCAAAAGTCTTAACGGTAAAGGACCATGTTTGTCAGTTGCTCAATTGACCAACTGCATCCCGCGGTCCACGTGGCCGGCTGAAAAAGGCGTCGCATTAATATCCAAAAAACTTCCTCCACTGTACGTGGCGGCGTAGGCGTAGTCCTGAGGAGCGCAAGAAGTGGAGCTGTGAGGATTCTGAAGGAACGCGTGCGTATTATCGGAGGAGATGGCGGAGGTTGGATGGCAGAATGGTTGCTGATATTGCGAGTGGCCACTGGAAGCGGCCGTATAGGACATTGTAAACGTCGAAGGTGTGGCCACAGATGTATTCATCTGAGAGGATGGGTGGAAGGTGAACTCGCTTGCGAATGGGTTTAATCGGCCATCGGAGCCGGCGGGGGAAAGGTTAGCAGGGGCAAACTCTGTGGCCTGCTGGTCTGAGGTTGCTGCCGCTAGCTCCTGGTAATAATTGTGCTGCTGTTCACAGCGACCATCGCAGGCTCGATATTGTGTACAGTAGAATCCGTGAAGTCCCAGCGTTCTGCACTCGTCGCACTCGCTCGGCAGGACGAAGACGTTAAAGCAATATTGGCATTCGATAGTACACATAATGATTTTGGTACTGGAAATGCGACCCTGAATGTTATGCACAAATGTACGTTTGCGCGGCAACTTCAGTATGGTGTGGTCGTTTGGGTTCAGCAAAATAATCAATAACCCTCCGCTGGCTTTTCAAGCTTTTTTATCCTGACCTGAAGCTGATGAGACTCGCCTTCGTGCTCTCATCAAGATCATGACCTCAGTCGAGGGTGCAGTAACTAACAGACTATTTTTTTCTAATAATATATAGGCGTACTTATTGGTTATTGCATGTTTCAAGAATTCAAGGAGGGAGAGAATCGAAAGGACGATCTTCTTTAATATTATCTAAAATCGTATAGTAACCGTTAGATCGAAAAATGTGTTTTTTCTTGTATTAAGGAATTAACTAACAGATATCTAATATGGAAATGATGCGCCAGCGCCAGCGCCAGCGTCCCCGTGTCATCACACGCGCCAGACCGCGCCCATCATCAGCGTCATCGTCAGCGGAAGCGGCATCGTCAGTTGCAGTTGCAGTTGTTAGGAAGGGTCGCCGTCGCGGTCGCGGCAATCTTTGGTGGCATGGGCCATGGCGAGGCGATGCGATCGTCACTGCATTTCATTTGTAACTGTCACTGTGTCACTCGACTGTGTCACTGTGTCTGTCGTCTCGTGTCACTCTCACTATCGTGTATCATGCTGTATCGAGGCGAAACTCCCAAACTCGAAACTCAAACTGAAACTCGAAACTGATCGTGATGTGACCCGAGCCGCGCCGAGCCGTGGCGCACCGCACCGTGAAAATACCAAATTGATGGGTCATGGGATGGGACCGTGGACGCGTCGCGTCGTCGTGGATGTGCCGATGAACTGCCGATGCCGCTGCCGATGCGCATCCCCTACACGCGGCCCCTTCAGGAGGCGTCCGACGAGACTGCACGTGCCTTCTCCATCACCATGCCTATCTCGTATCGTATGCCATGCCATGCCATGCCCGATCGTGATGCCATGCCATGCCATGCCATATACCATGCCATATGCCATGCTACATGCCATGCCATATGCCATATGCTATGCCATATCGATATGCTATGCCATATGCTATGCCATATCGATATCGCACCAAGTGGCATAAAATACTGGTAAAAGGGAGAAATTTTCGGAGAGGGAGAAGTTGGTGGTTGCTGGTAAATACAACTTTTATGCCATTCCTGGTATAAATCGGGTATAAATGGCATAAGATGGTGGCATAAGATGGCATAAGCGATGACATGGCATAAGATGGTGGCATAAGCGGGGATATGACAGATCTGGACGCTCATATTTTTCCCCAATGCTGGATTTCCTCTGAAACCCGAATTTTTTTAACGTAAACGCAAAACGGTGAAAGCAAGAGGGAATCTTTTCGTGATCTTGCCTCGTCAAAATAAGCGCGGCTTGACTTTTGCACAAGAGATTTCAAAAATAAAGTTCGCATGTTGAAACTCTGTACGCTACTGCAGGGCTTCGCTGCAGCAAAAGTATTTGCGCAACATGCTCTCTCGCGATAAACTTTTGCTCCCGCGAAAGGATCAGGTATGGTTCCGGCGCTGTCGGACATCTGATTCACCGTAACGCTACCACGCTCACCGTTGCGGCTGTGCGCCTGCAGATCCTTCGCGGCTCAGCAGATTGATGGCGCACGAAGGAATACTTGCGATACGTTATCGCGACTTTGCAATGTTTCTTGGCCAGCGTCATACAAGGCTGTGGTCCACGAATCTTCGTTCTCGGCTTGGGATCACACCCAACGGTCTGGTCAACTGCGATTATTGCTGGAAAATATTCTCTTGACAGTATCGTAGTTTGCAATTTTGTATTGCAGAACAGTGTTGTTATCCCACCTGCACTATGCTTAAAGAGGCCGCAGTCCGTGGAACTGAGTTCTCGGCTTGGGATCAAACCCAACGGTCTGACTAACGGGGCGTCTGTGGCGCAGGGCATTCTTTGCGGGCTGCGGTTTTTCAGTTGGATTTTGTTAAGTTACGTTCTCCGCAGCCATCGACCATACCAGACCCTCTAGTGCACAGCATACAATAGCACTAATAGCACAGCATACAACAGCGTTACCATAATAATAGCCGGCGCGGTTTTTTCGTGAGCAGCATACTACGCTGCATAGCACTACTGCACCGCACTACACTGCGCAGCGGCCAAGCGGATGAGGGGTTGCAGCCTCAGTGGGACAAGTCCTCTGAGTTCAGGTTCAACTCCTGACAACCCCGTCTCGGGCGCACATCTCTGTCTGGGCACTGCCCAGCGGAGGTGTGCGCCCGAGACTCGGCAGCATTGCTGAATAAATAGCATGACAATATGTCAGTGCATGGCACCGCACAGCAATCGGAAACCAGCACAGCATAGCACAGCACAGCATTCGGAAAGCATGGCACGGCATAGCACTGGCATAGCAGAGCATACCATACCATGGCATAGCATAGCATCGCATCCACACGCATAGCATGGCGCAACATAGCACAGCATACCGTACCATAGCACAGCATACCATAGTACAGCATACCATAGCACAGGCATAGCAGAGCATATCACAACATGGCATTGCATAGAAGGGCGTAGCAGGGTATAGCAGAGCATGGTGCAGCATAGCACACTCAGCCCCGCTCCGGCATTCCCAGCCTCCAGAACAACACACGCCCACACCCAGCCTCCAGCACAGCACGCTCCGGCACACCTAGCCCTGAGCATAAAACACCCCACCACACCGCCAGCCTCCCGCACAACACGCTCCTGCACACTCAGACTCCAACACAGCACACGCCGGCCCTGAGCACAGCACACGCCGGCTCGCCCAACCACGAGCACAGCACACACCGGCATACCCAGCCTTGAGCACCGCACGGTTCGGCACACTCAGCCTCTAGCACAGCACGCTCCGGCACACCCTGCCTCGATCACAACAAACCCAGCCTGCAGCACAGTACGCTCCGGCTCGCCCAGCCGCAAGCACACCACACGCTGGCATACCCAGCCTCCATCACATCACGCTTCGGCGCACCCAGCCTCCAGCACCTCACACGCGCCGGCCCTAAGCACAACACACACCGGCGCACCCAGCCGCGAGCACAACACACGCCGGCATACCCAGCCTCCAGCACAGCACAGCACGCTCCAGGGCGTGCGAGCGTGCATGATGGCGTCAGGGCATGCAGGCAAGGCATGCATCATGGCGCCAAGGCTTGCAGGAGTGCATCACTGTGCCAAGGCCTGCAGGCATGCATCACTGCGCCAAGGCCTGCAGGCATGCATCACGGCGCCAAGGCCTGCAGGCGTGCATCATGGCGCCAAGGCCTGCAGGCATGCATCATGGCGCCAGGGCCGGCAGGCATGCATCATGGCGCCAAGGCCTGCAGGCATGCATCACGGCGCCAGGGCCTGCAGGCGTGCATCACTGCGCCAAAGCCTGCA
>LGRX02021828.1:0-12649 GCA_001247695.2 Cymbomonas tetramitiformis
CATCCCTTCGAGCCCTGTGATGCTGCCTGATGCGCCCGCCCTCCACCCATCCCTTCGAGCCCTGTGATGCTGCCTGATGCTCAACCACCGCCCAACTTTGTGAGCACTTCGCAGCCCTTGGATCACCACTGCATCCACTGCTAATTAACCGATGATACAATAATCAATTGTTCATATCCTTAACCATCCGTACCAACCCAACCCTCAGCAAAGCAAAGACCCGAGGCTGTGGGGCACCTTTGGCGTGTCGGAGCTGCGGATGCGGAGCATGTCATGACCCGAGGCTGTGGGGCACCTTTGGCACGTCGGAGCTGCGGATGCGGAGCATGTCATGACCTGAGGGTGTGGGGCACCTTTGGCGCGCCGGAGCTGCGGATGCGGAGCATGTCGTAGTCGGTAAGGCGCAGGCGGAGGAGCCCCATGAGGATGGCGTCGTCTGGGCCCTTCGCCTTGCGCTGCGGCAGCTCCACGGACACAAAGAACTCGGTGCCCTCGCTCGCCCTGCCGCCAACCCGTCCCCACCTCCTCATCTCCGCGCTCTGGCGAGGACATTGACCTTCTCCGCACTGCTGTGTGGTATAATCAACCATCATCCAGCATTCTGATGGAGATCGTGGTGAAACATCAGCGGCTTAGAAACGTGCAACATGTCGGATCATGGATATCAGACGTTCGATGTTTCTAGTTTTCCTGTTCCCCGATTTCTTTCCGAAGTCGGTTCTTCCTGCCCATGCATGCCCAGTTCCTTCCTCAAGCAAGCGCATACATCGAGTATTGACCCGAACACTGCGAGCACCCGGTAGGCACCAGCAACCTAAGGGACTTCTCATGACTCTCAGAAATGGGCAAATCGAAGCTTGCAGAATTTTAGAGGTGTCTGTGGATTGAGTTATGACAGTAGTTTCTTAGCCGTCAGATCGAGAGCGCAAGTGCCTGATTAAGATCTGTCGTCTTTACACTCAACAGCGCTTGGGGTTCGTCCGGGGAGTCCGCAGCTCCGTTCTTTTACATTCCCAACCCACCCAACCCAGGAGACTCTAACTTTTGCGAATAGAAGTTGTGCATCAGCCTAGAAAGCATGCGAAGCTGTAAATCAGCCCAGAAAATACATTCTAAATCGATATTCTCTCATACACTTAGAAAGCATGTAAGAAGATAGCTTATTTTTTAATGGAATGCTATGCAGAGTGCCTTTTGGCGATGAGACGACGGGTGCGAAAGAAACTGCTCAAATTTGGCAGCCTGCACGCTCCGCGGGAGTGACATGTTTCCAATAGACGGCTTGCAACATGATCAGAGATCCTTCCATCCGCTATACCTCAGGGTCACCACTGACTGTGTGCGGTAATGAGTGATGCAAATCTCTCCGCATGCTAGCACCGGCCTCCATTCAAAGTTTAGGGACAAGACCTCAAGTGTATGACCCAGCCAGCATGCTACCTGAAATGACGCCCAACAAACAGCCAGCTGCGCCCTGCTGCCTGCACCCTGACTGCCCCTCAGCCCTAGGCTCCTCCCTGCCTGCCCACCTGCGCGGTGGCCGCTTCGTGGCCTCGGGATAGCTGCCCTACAATCCCCTCCCGGGAGTGAGGCGGTGCCACCTGCAGGATCATACCCCGGTAGCAGGCAGGAAGAGCCTCGGGATCAGCGCCTACTGGGCGGAGGCACAGCTGGCGCACCTATAAGAGCCTCGGGATCAGCGCCTACTGGGCGGCGGCACAGCTGGCGCACCTATAAGAGCCTCGGGATCAGCGCCTACTGGGCGGAGGCACAGCTGGCGCATCTATAAGAGCCTCGGGATCAGCGCCTACTGGGCGGCGGCACAGCTGGCGCATCTATAAGAGCCTCGGGATCAGCGCCTACTGGGCGGAGGCACAGCTGGCGCATCTATAAGAGCCTCGGGATCAGCGCCTACTGGGCGGAGGCACAGCTGGCGCACCTATAAGAGCCTCGGGATCAGCGCCTACTGGGCGGCGGCACAGCTGGCGCACCTATAAGAGCCTCGGGATCAGCGCCTACTGGGCGGAGGCACAGCTGGCGCACCTATAAGAGCGAATGAACAGCTTAGCTCGTGTGCTGAAGTCACTGGGGAACTGGTTCTTGATCTCCCGGGAGCGGACATCGTAGCAGGCCTGCGCTCCCACCACCGGGCCCGCCAGCCCCGGACAGCGCTTCAGGCGCCTTGCCCAGTACCCGCATGGCGCCCCTCGGGCGGCTCAAGAGGCCAGCGTCCGCTTCAGCTGCTCAGAAGCCAGGGCTCACCGTGCAGAACCGCGGGCGCCTGGGAAGTGGCGTGTCGCGTATCTGCTCACCCGAAATGCTGAGGAGATCATGGGGTGCGAGCTGCGGCGCCGGATGCAGATGTACAGCACGAGAAGTGGTATTCTGGAGGGAAGGGAGTGGAAAGTACGGTGGACCTGGCCGTGCTTGGCAAGCTCGTTGTAAACATATTGCTGCAGGTTTGACTTGATGTTGTCGCTCACAAACCCCAGGTACTGGTTCTTCTCCGTGGCCTCCGGGAAATCACGCTGGCCCCTCACCAGGATCCACCCTCCAAGACTCGTCAGCGCTTCGCGCACCTGAGAATGAAGAGCCTGCCATGGTGATGGGGGACAGGTGTGACATGCAGGCAGCCAGCCCGGCGTACGAGCTGACTGCTTCTATGCACGCGAGCGAGATGGACAGGCGTGCCCGTCAATCTTAAGGGTAGGGTGCATCCCCAAAATAGATTTTGGTAAAATTAATTTCGACAGTGCGCTATTAAAAAATGATCGAGTGAAGGTGACCTATTTTGCGGACCTTGTAGCTTGAAACTAGAGACTAAAGAAATGGAGTGCCTGAAGCGGAAGGGGGGTACCTTCAGCACATGCGTTTACGAAGGGGTGGTACATACAGCCGTGGGCACAGGCGTTTACAAAGGGGCGATACATACAGCCGTGGGCACAGGGTTGATACCTGGGTCTGTCTACAGCGGAAGGAAGGAGGGACATGCGTAAGTGAAAGCGGGGCACAACCAATGGTAGACCGAAGGGGTCTTGGTTGCAGAAGGGGCGCGCGAGCGGCACAAGGACGGGGAGCGCCGGCAACGAGAGGGGGTTGGCACCTGTACACGATTGACGCGCACCCACGGGGGCACATTTGCCATTGCAAAGCGCAGGATATCGAGGAAGACCGGGAAATCATGCTCTGCCAGGGGCTTCCACTTGCCCTCCTCTTTCCATTTGCGAGTGACGGTGTACGGTAGGTCCAGGCAAGGGTACAACTTGCAGTAGTCCAGCTGCAGATCCTCTCCCAGGAAGATCTGAGGCAGTCCCTCCCCAACGTAATCTCACAAGATGACTGTGTGCAAGTATGAACTCGGCGTCCGGCTGCTGTTCCCGATTAGCACACAACCACTAGGCATCAAGAAGGGCCGCAGAATGCAAACCTTCCCGTTGCATCGCAGCTCCTTGAAGCAGTCAGCTCACCGCGTGTTTGTGCGGCTGGCTCAAGCCACCGTCCAATTACACTCACCGATATATTGGTGAGGAAGTCCTGCGCGGTGCTGAGCACTGTATTGACAAGATCTGTCGCACAGGAAAAATGGGCACACGGCGCTCACTCCCTGCCGCTGTGGACTGACCTTGGAAATCATCTCAATGTCTTTCTCAGGGGTTGTGCCGGGCAGATCTGGCATAAGATGTCCGTCAATCTGACAAAACCCCACGTCCTCCCTTCTCAAAAATCGCAAAGTCTACAAGTTCCACTAGCCCGCAATGCCTATGAGTGTGGAATAAGCCGTCCTCGTGCCGCATATCAGGGTTGAACAGTGGGTCAACCGACTCATCACGACTTTCTGCAGGCGTGCGGGAGGGCCGACGAGGAGCCTGAAGAAGAGGCGGAAAGGCCGCGCGACTTGTAACACACCTCGCGAGCAAAACCGATGGCGCAAAAGCTGGACACACACCTTGTAACAGGCATCCCGAGCAAACTTGATGGCTGAAACACTCTTCTCCACACTGTGCCCTGCAGTGCAAACAGTGACTCGTTCACCTCGTGTGCACACGAAACTCGCAGGATTGCTCGGGATCATTCTGTACGAACCTTTGCCGCACGAGCTCCTCTCGAACACTGCCGCGCGATCGAGGCCCAGGTGGCTGCCGGTATGTGCAGCCCCGACTTCGGTTGTTCAGGTCAAGGCGGCGAGCGGTGTCGAGGCTCTGCGGGTATGTGCGGGCCCTGACCTCGATTATTCAGCTTAAGGATCTCGTTGTCCGTATGCTGCAGCCCGAGCTGAATGCGAGTGCAACCAAGGCTGCGCTTTTTGACCAGGCTGCTCTTGCTGATCTGATCTGGACGTGTCTCGAGTAGCACGCCGATGATACGCCCGCAAGGCGACTCCTGCCCGTCCGCTCAAGAGGACAACAGTCGCGCACACGTCAGCTGCACCGAATGTCCCTTTGGGTTTTAGTCCGTTTGACTTAGACTTCCTCTAAACAAAACGTCAAGAACTCGAGAAATAGCGGATCGTCCCTGTTCCTGTTCAACGCTCGGCTGTGATGTGGCTGAAGTCAAGGGCAGATTCGCAGAGTCACAATACTCCGCCATCCAGGGGCGCGCGATAGGCGCAAGATTTCGAAACTGCACGCTATGCGAACCGAGATGCTGCCGCTTGAGCGGCAATCACGTTGGACAGACCTGATTTTCTGCCTTTTCCTCTGCCAAAGACTTTGGAGGGCGTAGGTGGCGGATGATGTTGCGTTCCTTGTCGAAACCAAGCCCCTGCTGAAAGGGATTCTGGTCAGCCCACTCTCGAGTAAGGTGCGACAGGTCGCCCGCAAGGCGGAGGGAAATCCTGTGGAACATGTTGCAGGCATAGAAAGTCTGCAGGATGAACTCCTCGCGATATTCCGCAGGGTACGAATCCCAGGTGCCCCCGAGAACGATTATCTCGATCTTATCTGGAGGGTGCCCCATGAACTCGAGTTCCATTAGCCGCCGCCATATCTGTCCAGCCCCAAAAGTGACATCGTTAATGAGCTGCCTGAATGACTTTCCTGAGATCCTATAGTATGCGAACGTGACCGCAATGTTTCCTAAAGTCTGGCTGAAGCACTCGGTCCGGAAGAGTGGGCGCGAAATCGGCTTCAGAATAAAATACAAGAAAGAGTCGGCCCTCCTCAAAACAAAACCCTAAACGCAAAATTAGATGACGCATGTTTCAACAATTACAGTTTCTATCCAGAAGGCAAGGTAGCAGACGATAAAATCGTTGGCGTGCACGCCCTACGCACGCGCTGAATAGTAATGCAGAGGTTATAGGTTGTGCATTCGCTAAAGTTAACGTTCGAGAGACGTGTATCACCGTCTGCAGGCTAACAAGGTGTAAGAAAGTACCTGCCCCGCAGCTTCGAAATTCTCAACGGCACCACGTATGAAGGTCCCCTCGGAGCTGAGATAGCTCCTGGATATGTTGCGCGGAGCTCCGTTCTTGACGCTTTCGTCGGGACAAAAGTAGCAATCGTAAGCGCAGCTAAAAGTGTTCCCGTCTGTGGCAATACTGACAGGAAGGACCCCGGATCTGCTCCGCACACTTTTATTTTTTGTAACTGAATCGATGATAAATGACGGTCCAACCAGCTTCCGCTTCACGAGCTCTTGATAAATCTTGTTTATGCTGGATTTGTCCAGCATCATCTTGTATTTTCGACTCAGATCTCGAACAAGCTTTTGGAAGAGTTTGGCCAGCTCATCTGGCTCCTCCAGAAGATGAGCTGCGAAACAAAATACCGCAACACGTTCACTCCACGCGCTGCACTCCACGCCTGTACTTCTAGTACATACAACTGTATGTTTTAAAACGGGGGGAACGGGTCTCGAATCCGGGACCTGCACCCGGGGGGGTCGATTGCCCTGGCTACGTGTTTTTTTAACGAAACATTTTACTTCGCTTCGCTCAAAACTTTTAAGCTCAATTTTCATCGCCGCCGATCGAATAAAGAAACGGCAACGACGTGAAACTGAGACTCAGAAGCGAACCTGTAAGCTTAGCAAGTAGCTGTTCGCAAAACTCAATGACGAATTTGACCTGCAAGCAACAGCAAGCCCAGGTTCATCAGCAGGCCTGCAACTGCTGCAGGCATACTCGATCTGACAAGCTCAAAAGCCGTATACAAGCCAACTAGTATGGTAAAATTTCTCAGAACAAGCAAAGAAGAGGCCTTATTGAACGGCAGTGGTACCTCCGGAGTATTTTCCCAGGCCACCTCTTCCTCGTATTCAAGCACTTCGGATTTCTTCTTTTTCCCCATTGGAACACTTTAAGGCCAAAGGCGCCAACCTGGGCAGGAAAATGTGGTGCTTGTCTTCAAAAGCGCGTGGTAATTCACACGTTTCTCTGTGTCTGGTTTTTACTACACAGGGAAAGTCGTTAGACGTGCCGAATGAAAGGGCGGCACTCCAAACCTTGAACTACATTTCTCGTCCGGTGTGACCGATACTTGCTCGCAATGAGAATTAGGGTTTCGGGATTCCAGTTGTTCCACGTGGGTGCTGACCTGTGACGCCAGCCTGAGACGCAGACGCTACAGTAGTGTGGAATCAAATACGAAGTATAGGTGCAGGAATGTGGCGTCATCGTCATCGCAGCAAGCGCGTGTCGATGTCGCGCCCCAACGCCGCACCCTCAAAACAGTGGTAATAAGTGTCCCCCCGCCTATATTCCCCCTAGAACTACTTCGTGTGACACTTGTGAAAGAGGTGCGACTTCAGCGCATATTTGATATCATATTGATATATACTAGCACTAGGCGAGGAACGAAGTAAAAACGACAATATTTTCACGGAGCACGGTATCTTGAAGACGTGTAAACGTTACGTAACCAACTGAATCATGCCTCACCATCGGGACTGGTTTCAGGAATTGTTTGGTGTTCCAGAACCTTGTTACGAGGATGTGAAGCACTTGTTGACTGTCGATGGCGAATTCATGACAAGTTCTGCTAACAACGCAACTTACCGTATCGGAACCTTTGAGACCCCATCCTTAGAGGAACTCAGGTGCCGAGGTGCTGGTCTTCTTGCTGACTTGCCTGGCAAGTTAACGGTAAGTATCGCGTTTGGTGACGTGTCGACCATGCATGCGCATAAGAGTAACCGCCTTGCGCTGTTCCAAGCCGCTTCACAGTTTAATTGCCTCGAATTTCCTGGACCAAACATCGTGCCAGAGCACGGAATCACAGCTTATGTTAGCGATCGTACACAGGGTCCTGCCTGCTCCATTTGTTGTGGGCCCAGTACCGCATACAGAAATTATTTTCATCCACTCGTTGGCGCTGATGGCACGCTGCAATACGGCCAGACTGCTAAAAATCAGGTCAATAATCTTCAAGATTTGTGCGAGGTACTTGGCAATAAGCCCCTCGGTCGATATTTCGATGTGAAGAACGGATATACCCTCGCGGCCGACTCAGGTCTGAAGAACCTGAACAGCAACTTGTCGCAAGTAGACAGCGAGGGAAAAGAGCGCTTGAAAGGATTACTGCGCGTAGGCGTTCACTGGGATGCGGGCGTTACCAGTGCTAAATGGGGCACCGTGCAAATTCGCGATGAAGACCAAGTAGTGACGCAAGTGTTTTCTTCAGCTTGTGCGGTTGCATACAGTGGCAATAACCGGGCACTTTGGGCGCCGTTTGCGTCACTTGTGCTCGATGCTTCATATGAAGCCACCCTATGGGCAGCGGTCATCAATGCTCACCGTCACAACGGCCAGCA
Organism: Cymbomonas tetramitiformis; assembly: GCA_001247695.2. Classification (NCBI taxonomy): domain Eukaryota; kingdom Viridiplantae; phylum Chlorophyta; class Pyramimonadophyceae; order Pyramimonadales; family Pyramimonadaceae; genus Cymbomonas; species Cymbomonas tetramitiformis. Next base: position 7,753 of record LGRX02021828.1, read on the forward strand.
TGGGTCGAAGATCGTGTACTTAACGGCGGTTGGCGGCGGAGTGTTTGGGAACTCATTTGAGTGGATAGCACGAGCGTTGGAAACAACTTTCAAAAAGTTTAAGAATGTTGACCTCGATGTGCGCATTAATATGTTTTCTCCTCCTGTTGATCCAAGGATACAAAGACTTGCAACCGAAACCTAAAGTTTGTTGGGAAAGGATAAGATAAGCGGGTAACGAAAGGAGGGTATACATGCTTTGTTTTATTTGTAGAGATTGAAAACGTGTTAAGCGCTGCTCTGCTCACTGGTCTTGACACTGTCAAAAGGCATGACAGGCTTGCATTTCGCATTGACTCGAAAGCAATTCAAGTAATGCACTTTTTGTGGCAAGTTTTGACGCAAAACAATGAACCCTGCAGCGAGGGATAACATGTGGAATCTTAGGAATTGTGGCCATTACGTCTCCTTCTGCAAATAGCTAACGTATCAATCCACGTAATGCGCCATCCCACATATGTGCAGACCGTGCAGACGCTCTTGTGCTCGTTCCATCTGGGCAAAGCAAGCGGACGCCTCATTCATTGCTCTGCCACCGTTAGGGCATTCCTTTTGGGTGACGTAGTGGTAACCGAGCCCTGCGGTGAAAGCATACATGTGGAGCCTCACAAGCCGCCGGTGCTACTCGCATACATTAAGTCCGACATCAGCATTGCGGGGCGGACCCCCTCCAGCTGAACTGCACTAACTTCGGCCGATCATCACAACGTTGTAGGATGGGCAGGTCCTGGTTGGTTGTAGAGTGCACATGCTGGCACATCGCCCTTGCACTGGAGAAAGACCCGTGTGAGCGAAATAACAAGCACAGAGCCAATAATCTCTGTTGCACATGTCGTGAAATAGGTAGACCTTGGTCAGGTGAACAGTGGATGACCGTTTATTTCACCTGCAGCTGGAATGACAGGTTCGCTGACACATATCCATACGGCTGACAGGTGCATTCACACCTGCACCTTTCTATGCGATATCCTGGCCAGCCGAAAACCTCCGCACTGTCACAGTGCATGCCAGGTCGGGGTAAATCCTGTCTGTCAGCTGAAAGCACACATGACAGGCCATCTCTCTACGGCACAGTAAAAGCAAGTCGCCAAAATGGCAGAAGCTAGTCCGTCAGTGTGGCCGGTCCTCGTCGACACACACAGATTCACAAGTTCATTTTTCTTCTTATGATGCATTTCCTGATGGCCGAAGGGTAGGGAGCAGCGTGAAGAAAGCATAAAAAACTGTAGATGGGTGGAAAACTTGATAGGCAAAAATAATTTTAGGCAGAACTGATGTTGTAGGTAACGTTGAAAAACGAGTGAAGATGTTTGCACGTTTCCGGATAGCCACGGATATCTCGGGTGTGCAAAGATGCAAAAAACCCCCAACTGTACTGCACATTGACACGAATCGTTTATGGCTGATAGCTAGGACGGATGATATTGATGAGTATTTTTATGCAGCTCGTCCCTCTTCAGAGCAGATGGCTAGTCATTGTTTTGATGCGCTCATGGGGGATATGACTTGCATGTGATGGTTGATTTCACATTTTCATATGACAGAAGCGCAGCCATTCTGATCGTCTGCTCTAACAAAATTGGTGAAACACACTTGATAAAAGTATGGGTAACTAGTGCTGATCTGGTACTTTCCATCACCGCACACAGATCAAAAAAAGAAAGAAAAAAAAAAAGAAAAAACCACGCCCGTTGGGCGTATGAGTAAATTAATTTCCCCGGCCCTACTCTGGGCCGGTCACACAGATCAAGGGGTATGGCTGTTGCGAGTATATGCACACTACTAGTCCCGGGCCCCCCCCGGGAGGGTTTTGTATCTTGATGTTTTCCTATGGGGGTGCATGTTATAGACAGTTTAATCACTGTCATATAATAACATGTAATATAGTATATGTCGTTGTACATATAGTGGGGGCTATACATAGGAAAAGCTGTATGCAAAACAGCGGGTCAACAATTACGCCGTGAACTAAGAAGTCATCAAGCTATCAAGGGGGAGTCGTATGTACCAATACAAGCCTCAGGAAGAATCGTTACTCAAGCTATTAACACGCGATGACAACATGAAAGTAGATAGAAAGCTGACCATATGCGCTAGGGGAAAAATCTGAGCATACCCGACTTCAAATATTTCATAATCCTCTTTTCGACAATACTCAACTCTCTGGTGCGGAAGGTACGGAACCTCTTTTATTGGTCGAAATATACAATGCACCTATTCACGCTCTCATCATGCTATCAGCGTGTGTCGCTTCCTAAGTCATCGTCATCCAAAAATAAATCACTTAGGTACGTCAAACATTACCCGAGACGCCTGAATAGACATCAGAATGTGCGCGTCTGTTAGGGGTATTTGATCCTACGTAAATTGTATGACGAGCAGTTGGGTGCTTCACATACATGCTACATGTACACCTCATGTTCATACATACTTATACAAATCGCGCATATCTCGTACAGAGGCCCAGAATTTGTAGAGTTATAACGAATCACAATATCATCACATATTACGCCTGGTTGATGCGAACCTACCACTGTAAATACTGCCATTCAATAAGTAGCCTAACATGAAACCAGCACAAGGCTTTTTTATGCAGTTTTCCATGCTAGGTATATAGAAGTCTCCTACGTTTAGCAGCCTTGAGCGTGTGGCATTCACTGCACTGGGATCGTCTGCTCTTATTGCTGTAACAGCCAACAAAGCCAATCCCAGAGGACTCTTAGACCCTCGTTTGTTCGCCCCAGACAAATCCCTTCCTCCTTTGTCCAGATGCCAGTGTGCGCAATCTACCCGCGAGCCGGCAAAGCTTCAACACACACTTCAGAACATGATTCTGGACTATCCCGAGTCATGATGAGATAGCTCCTGTGTGTACATCTGCACCTCGCTTTGAACTCCCGCCTTTTGAAGCTTAGAGTTATGCAATAATGAGAGAAATCTCCGAGGAAATCTATTTTCTCTGCCATCAGCTGTTCTCCGACAATCTATAATCAGCAAGCTTGAAGGCTCCGTCACAGAAGAATAAGCAGATTAGAGCTGAGCACTGATGTGTCATCGCCATCAGTGATACAGGGAAGTAGCGACTGTGGAACATTTCCGTGGATTTTCTATGTGCGATAAAAGAGGCCAAGCGTGTTTGTCAAACTATCGTTTCATCTTCATCTCTGAATCGGCGCGGATGTGCCTCAGCTGTAAAAGAGTGGACTGTAATATTGTGTGACGACATCTCCTTCAGCTGTATAAATGACCGCCCTACTTTGCACTGACATCTTGACAAACAGCTTTGCTGTGTCACAAAGCAAATGTGACAAGCAACAGAGGCATCCAATAGTCCACCCAGATATAGTGTAATGCCATCTCTCCCTCGAGGCGAGAATCGCTTTCTAAGTTTCTCTCCGCCGTACCCTGATCGATCTACCGGCACAGAAACTTCTAAAATCCCGCAGGCTCCAATTTAACCAGAATGTCGGCTGCGCTATATACCTACACCCGGGATCAAAGGATTAGGCACACACTTCAGGACAATCATCCGGATATTCCGGAGCTCGCCATTGGAGAACAGGGCCACCTAAGCCGGGGGAGATGCCCGAGACTCTGTGACTGTTCTGTCTGCGCACTGAAGCTGTGCCACAGAAGCCGGTCCACCCCTATCCCCCGGGCTGCCCGAGCCACCTCTCCACCACCAAGCCTGCGCTCAGAACAGCCACCTTGCTCCCTGTTTTGCCCCAAAGCCTATAGTCTGAAAAGAGCTTGTCCACCTTAAAAACACGGCGAGTAGCCCCAAGGATCGTCCCAAGGGGCTGAGAACGATAGACTGAATCACTTCCTTCAGAATGTAAGCGCCCGCCATCGAACGCTTGCAAACCCATACCTCCCAACACCAACCCTATGGCACTGGAGCTTAGTGAGCGTGCGTGCGTATCTCTTGGACCGACTTCTTTGGCACCAGATGGCCACAAAATGTCGGCTGCACTATTTGCCAACACCGGGGATCAAGGGATTCAGCACACGCCTCGGAATGCTTATCCGGATTTTCCGGAGCTCGCTTGTGAAGAATGGGACCCCCCAAGCTGGTGCTCACTAGTCGAGAACAAGGCTGCGGAGTGTGTGGCTTATCCTTGAACCAGTCGCTTAGGCTTGGGCGACCCGTGTCGAAGCAGCCGGACTGAGCCACGTTAGCGTGTCTGTGACTGTTCTCCCCATCTACTGAAACCACTTGATCAGAGCCAACTTGCGTCCACAAGTCTCTGCAAGCTCGCACCGCACTCCCTGGCTGCCCTCGAGACACGCCGAGGGCCAGCCTGGTCACCCCCAACTTGCCCCTTGTGACTGCTCTGCCCGTCCAATGAAACTTCACCCCAAAAGCTAGCCTGCATTCACCCCATAAGCTGTCCGAGCTGGCCTCCAGGTCTCAAGCCTCTCTTGGTTGCTAGCCCCAGTCCCAAGCGCCCTTGAGCCGCGCCTGAGACTGGCCAATTCCTGGCCCAGCAGGCATCTTAAAATCACATCTTGGGTCCACGTAATTGACGTGCGGGCCCTTGGCAGGGGGCACGGGGGCTCCAGGGAAGGGGGCGCACTGAACTGACCAGGAACGGACTATCCAGAACAGAATAACCGGTAGCAACGCCCCCTTCATCCGACGAGGACGCTTTAGTTCGCAGCAGATGTCCGGCGGCCCTGAGTGACCATGCCCTCCGATCAGTGCCACAGATTTCGTCCCGGCACCCCCCAATGACCCTCCAATGACTCCTCAATGACCCAGGGCAAGCGTCACCCGCTGTATCCTCAATGACCCAGGGCGAGCGTCACCCGCTGTATCCTCAATGACCCAGGGCGAGCGTCACCCGCTGTATCCTCA
>LGRX02021829.1:0-14523 GCA_001247695.2 Cymbomonas tetramitiformis
AAACTTTTTGAAGAATGTATGCATGAATAACCTTAAAAATAAAAAGGAATGGGGAAAACTGGTGCTAAAACTTTCGAAGAATGTATGCATGAAAAGCCTGAAAAATAAAATGAATGGGGCAAACCGGTGCTAATTTTTTCGAAGAATGTATGCATGAATAACCTAAAAATAAAAAGAATGGGGCAAAACCGTGCTAAAATTTCGAAGAATGTATGCATGAAGATTGCATTCCGCACATAATATAGTGAAGTTTAGTCAACTTTGAAATTCGCAACCAATTGTCAAAACCAGCTTTTCTACAGACTTTGAAAGAATTAGACACAAAAAAAAAAAACGTCGCCAGCTTTGACAATCGTGTACGATTGTCAAACCCAGCTTTTATACAGACAAGAATTAAAAATAAAAAAAACGTCGCCAGCTTTGACAATCGTATACGATTGTCAAACCCAGCTTTTTCACAGACTCAAGAATTAGACTTTAAAAAACGTCGCCAGCTTTGACAATCGTATACGATTGTTAAACCCAGCTTTTCTACAGACTCAAGAATTAGACTATAAAAAACGTCGCCAGCTTTCACAAGATTCGTATACGATTGTCAAAGCTGAGTCCGAGCCTGCCGTAGTCGCAAGCTTTGACAATCGTATACGATTGTCAAAGCTGAGTCCGAGCCTGCCGTAGTCGCAAGCTTTGACAATCGTATACGATTGTCAAAGCTGAATCCGAGCCTGCCGTAGTCGTCGCAAGCTTTGCCAATCGTATACGATTGTCAAAGCTGAGTCCGAGCCTGCCGTAATCGCAAGCTTTGACCGGTCCCCTGACTCACGCGTGACAATCGTATACGATTGTGAAGCTTGGGCACTAGGTCCGGCCCCCCTGACTCACGCGTGACAATCGTATACGATTGTGAAGCTTGGGCGCTAGGTCCGGCCCCCTGACTCACGCGTGACAATCGTATACGATTGTCAAGCTTGGGCGCTAGGTCCGGCCCCCTTTCGTAGTCGCAAGCTTTGACAATCGTACACGATTGTCAAAAGCTAGTCCGAGCCTGACGTCGTGGTCAGTTTTGACAATCGTGCACGATTGTCAAAACTGTGTCCGAGCCTGGCGTAGTCGCTGCCTCAGTGTTTATTCGCACGAGATATCGCAGGATTCGCAGGAAAATCGATGTTACGCCAAAACTTGTCAGACCAGTTCAGAAGTCAATTTATAGCCTCTACCCGGCTTTGATGCGCATTCACTCCGACATTCGATTGATGCAGTTGTCGTGGAGTTTCCTTGCAATAGAATAGCTAGCAAGTACGAAGCAGACTATTGTGACGGATTATAATTTTTATTTTACTTATAACAATAAGACGAGCTTTTTTAAAAAAAATCTCGCCCACTTCCACTACGAGCCCCCCCTCCCCCCTACCGACTTGGACTCGAGTTTGGAAATGAAGTCGGGGGCCGGGGGGAGGACTACCAGCTTGTATCTGCAGCTTGTATTATAATAGAGGGTTTTTTTAAAAAAAATCTTGCCCTCACTCCTGGTCCCGAAAAAGTGGGTAAGTGGGGAGGGGGGATACCGACTTGGGATTCCGAGTTTCCGCTTCGAGTGGGGAGGGGGATTCCATTTTTAAAATTTTGCTAATTTTCTATAATTTCTTTTTGCTAATTTTGCTCTACGTTAGATTTCAGATATCAGTTTTTGGAATGCTTGACTTCAGATTTTTTACATCTGTCATTTTGCTCTACGTTAGATTTCAAAACTGGTTCGGAAAAATCACAGGGTTACTGCCTGACTCACGTTTGACTCGCATACGACTGGGTTATGCCCCCTGAGTCCCTGGTTAGGGGGGGAGGGGGGAGTTAGTGTATATTCCTTAAGTATGAAGAAAAAAATTAAATTTTCTTAAGTATGGGAAAACGTAGGCGTCGACGCGGGCCGACGCGTTACACTCCTTAAGTATGGGCTTAAGTATGGGAGCCCTATTTTGCGAAATGTTAGAATGTTAAGAATGTTTGGTCCACTCCGTCCGCTCCGTCCGCTCCGTCCACAGTGTGGACGGAGCGGCGGCGGACGGACCGGACGGACGGAGTGGACCGATACTAATCCCCGGTACGAAGACCTTGGAGACGACGTGAAAGGAGACGGCATGCATCCCGAAGTGCTTGTTCTCGTTGTCGCGGCGTCCATAGTTAGTGCTGCTGCCAATTCCCGCTACCCTTGGCGAGGGGGGAGGCGGCAAAGCGGTGTGTTCGTTGCCGTTCATGGAACTTTCCGTCCCCACGACGGTTCTGGCGGTCACGCCAGGAGGAGGGGGGAAGTGCACGCCCGGCTTACCCGTGGACTTGCCTGTAGGCGGAGCCGGCCAGCATGTACTGTATGCGGCTTGTCGTCGTCCATGTTGTCCGTGAGCGAAGAAAGAACTTTGTTGGCGGCGTCGATGTGGAACTGAAAGTCTTTGACCAAGGCCTGCATGTCCATGCCAGACGGCAACCCGCCAGAGTACGCGACGCCGACGGTGGAGACATAAGCGGGAAGATGCTGCTTGCTGCGGCAGCCGGTAGGGTCCGTTTGCTCCCATACTTCAAGAATGTGGGCGTAGATGTCCTCGAGCTCGACCTTGGCCAACTCAACGTCCAGACGTAGTGGCGTGATAACCTTGTCCTAGAAGTCCAAGTCGAGGGAGGCCAGCAGCTGTTTCTTGGCCACCATGTCGTCGAGAACCCCAGAAGCGCCACTGCTGATAGCGGTAAGGCAGGCGTTGAAATCCTGAATCAGCGGGTCTGGGTCACGCGTGGAGTCAAAGAAGATAGAACATAACTCCTCGTAGTGTCCTAGAGGTCGAACGACTCGTGGAATCAACCGCTTGGTGACCTCGAGGAGCGCACGCATGCCATCGCGTGGCGAAGCCCTCCCCGAAGCCTCCACCCAACGACGTGCGGTCGATTTTGGAGAAGTCAGCGACGTCAAGGTAGAGAAAAGAATGCCATTGTAGATGGCGTTGACTTTCTTGGTCGCGTCAGCTAGATACAAAAGAACGTTGTTGGCGGGCTCCTTCTGCTCGAACGCGGTCTGCATGGACTTGACGATAGGCGTCCAGAGCACGTTGCGGTCCTTCTCGTTGCCATGAAACGTGACATCTTTGGAGCCCAAAGCGTCGCGAGAAATTCGCTTGATGATGTCGACGCCCAAAGACGAACTCAAGACCGCGTTAGCGCGAGTTCGATCCGGAGCGGTCAATGCAACCCCAGGTGAATTAGGCGCGAGCCTGTAACGCGATCCAACGTCGCGAGAAAATATGGTGTCCAAACGGATGCGATTATGTGCCCCCAAGGGATGCGTCACGTGCGAAGAAACACTCATGATGAAAATCCTATAGGTGGTAGTGTCGGGGTAGAGGGGCGATGTCGGAGAATACAACACGAAGGGCGCTAAGTCGAGGGCGAAGAATGCAGCGTCGGAGCTGATTTTTAAACAAGCCGTGACCGTGAAACTGTAAAGGTCGAATACGCGCTGGCCAAGGAGTCCACGACAAAAATTGATAATATACAAAAATTGGAAGTTCCCGTCAAGTGAAATCCAGTGCGGCCATTACAAAATCCAGGCGGATACACGCTGCAGCGAGTCCAAAATCAATCCGCCCGAAGCAAGCCCTCAACCGCAACTCCGAAACATCACGACATCAAACTGGGCCCCCAACGCCCCAGGCCCCACCAAGCGGAGCGGCTTAGCCCCTCATGCTACCGACCAAAAGTAGTGGAAGGTGCCTGGCGCACCATAACCTGGTGGATATATAGTGATAGCTATATATCGGGTTACAGCTCAGAATGCTTACACTTAAGATAACAGTCGAAGTAAAGATATAGTAACCAAAGCTCGGAAATCCTAAACCTGTGACACCCGTACTATACGGAGTACCTGTACAGTTATAGGATAGTGACACACAGAGTGTCACATCCAGCATACTCTATAGGTATTTTCATCATGGACACAAGAAAGAAAACAGCGAGACGCAAGCTTTTGAAGGAGCCCGAGTTGGAATCCTCAATCAGGCTTTTAGATTCGGTGCGTGACTCTCCCACGTGCCGCACGCCCCCAGTACCTGTTCCTGGGGCACCTGCTGCTGATGATAGCGACGACACCAAAACCGCACGTGACAAGTACGTACGAGGCGGCGAAGGACATTATCAACGCCATCTACGCCAAGGGACGACATCGCAAATGGGAGAACGCCATTCGACAACATCAACTCGGTGAATCCTATATTTCGATGACTCCACCGAGGTCTCCAAACTGGCTAAGGTTATCGTGGCCCTTCGGTCCGAGATCGCCACGGCTGGTCTGGAATGCGACATATTTCGTTAACCTCGACCATCCTTCCCTTGGAGTACAGCGTGTCATCAATGAGCTCGTCTACGACACGTTGACGTACATCGTCGATCCCGACTCTGTGGCCTACGGTTACCTGCTGGGTACTGACTCTGCGGCTGGCCGGCATACATAATTCAGAATACCCAGCGCGTGTATACGGGTTACAGCAGTGTGGATTTTATAAAACCACTTTGGCGAGCCACTTTGGCGAGGTGACCTCACCATAGTGGTCAACAAGTCCTGAGAATCAAAAGATTTCCCCAATATTTCCCGATGTACATATATCCCTTTGGCGATATTTTGTAGTAATTTTTCGAGGGACCATATAAAAATTTCAGTTTGTATTCTAGAATTAAGAATTTCATTTTCTATTCTAGGATTGTCACTTTTCTATTCTAGCCAAAATGAGCGTCCCCTGTCCATCATGGCAAGGCTGTCCCAAAGTACATCACATAACAGAAGCTGTCACTAGCTACTGCTTTCACCGCGCAGAGTTCCGATATCAAATGAAACTAAAACACACCCACTTGGGGTCATCAGCACATGTATTGATGACACGGCAAGTCAGAGAGCAGGAGCGTGTAATGCTACTCTAGCCACCTATAGACGGCAATGGCAGTGGCAAATGGCTCAAATGGCACAGTCTCATTCCACTGAAAACCATACGCCAAAGCGAAATGACCGAGCGGTGATTGAGAAATTGTCGATTGAAGATAGCGGTGGTGAAAATGTCGAGTCCTGGGATCCAGCAGCAGCAAATGAATAAGCACCGCCGGTCGGTGGAGCAGAGCCGCCGGCACGAATGCTCACACCGCCGAACGGCTGGCCGGTGATCGGATTCGCGGTGGCACAAAATCAATGCGCGCACCATCAATGAAACACGAGCTGATTGCCGCAGGCCCGGCGGCGGCTTGCCGCAGCCCGCAACAGCCCTGCAAGGCACCACCGACTGCGGTGCGTCGTGCTCGGAGTCGCTCTGCGGAGCATCCCCGTGGCAAGTGGAGCCAACGTCCACGCTAGCAGAGCCGCAGCCGCCTGCGTCGATGTAATTGAAACCTCGGGGCAGAGGGGCGCTCTGCTGAAGCTTCCAGCTCGCTCTCGCAACCATGTCCGCACAATGCTGGGCGGGCGGGAGCTGCGCGTTGAGCGCCGTGCGCTGCCACATCCCAGGCCCGTCCGACGTCTCCGACGCGCCGTCCACGTCGGAAGATGCAATGAGTGGTTTGCTCCCCCTCCCCCCCTCAAGCCGGCGGCACCTTGGCCGCACACTTAAAAGTGTTAAATGCGGTGCCATGCTCGTGCACGCCACCCGCCAGTCGCAATCTGGCAGGGCGTAGGCGTCGACGAGAACATTTTCCCCAGTAAAGGTTGCCACAGGGTTATCGACTTGTTATGAACCGGCTTATGATGTAGTGTATGTAGTACAGAGGCATTCACGATACAACAAGCAAGAAGATAAACAGGAATGCCGTGGATAATACCCGAAAATATTGAACTCACACCCACTTGCTATACCGCAACCGCAGTAGCGCAGCTCGTAGGTCTCAGGCAGCTAGGCAGCTATCCGAGTATTGCGTCACCGTCAATTCAGTGTATGGTCATATACAATCACATTCAAGCAGGGCCAGCCGTCACGAGCCTATGACGGGGCTGAGTAGTCGGCTAACGAGGGTCGAAAAGACACCTAAATGCCGAACAATTTTATCGATTATCCAAACCCTAAATTTCCAAAGGAAAATCGATAAATTTGTGGAATGGCCAACCCATAACCTGTGTTCTGACCAGAGCATATAGCTAAACCTTGGAATACGGTAAAGGATAATCTGCATAAAATGAATAACTGGTCCGTTAAGTAATTGAGGGCTCGAACACCTATAGCCGTACTACTAGTCCACTGTTACTGACCTACCATAGGAGGTGACACCTGATTCGGTCAGGTTGTCACTTCCAACACTTTTTGGCCACTCTGAATATACTGCTTTTGGATCTATTCGCACGCCACCGACTCCTCGGTATATTTTCCGAGTAGGTGCATCCATTTCCACCGAAGCTGAGTAGGTGTTTGGTTTACGGTCGTAGCTTTCGGCACTCTGGTTTCCGGTCACCACCCTAGGTAGTGCGCTGGATCTGACACCCTGATCCGATCTTGGTGTCACTTCATATACTGGCCGACTGCGGCCGACATGCCTTTACTAGTGCCGCGCCCTTCTGCTTCCTCAATTAGTGGAATGCTTTCCTGCTCAGGTTGTTATGAATGTGGGGGAATAGTCACTTCTTGTACGTTCCGAGGGCTTTGCCTTGCCCATCGATGTACATGTTCTATTATTATCATTATTATTATCGTTGGCCGACGTGCTGTTTAGAACGATACTGAAGTGTGAGATATTGAGATGGGTGTGAGGTAGTGAGATGAACTATACTCACCCGCCTGATTCGCAATCGACCGTAATTGACTGGAGACCCTCGTATCTGTTGTGCCCAACAACTCCTCCACAATTGCGTGTAGCGTTGCGTGAACCTTTTGAGGACTCCGGATTGGTGGACGGATTGCGGATTAGTTATCCAATATATTGTTGTTGACTAACTTGCTACTGGATAAACCGTGCATTTCCATCGTAGAAAACATGGAATAAGTGTGCATCACTCCAAGCATGGAATCGGACCGTGCAGGGTTATGGCATGGATACTGCCGATCATACCAAACAGTTCCTGGCTGTCGACACTTTGCAAGTTGCGGTAGCACAAAAGCATGATTACACTTCAAATATATGCGGCGGTGAGCTCTCGCGTTTGCCTTCAATAACTCAAATGTCCAACCTATCATCATTCAGGCCTAATATTCTCGCAGGTCGTTTTAATATGACTTTCCCCCCCGGGTAAACTCATTCGAAGAGGGCTGCGAAGGTCAATCCTCCAACTGCAAATATTTAGTGTGTTTGTAGAGACGTATGCCAAGGTACGCCTTGCAAGATGCGCCCAAGCGCAGTGCCCTTTACCGCAAGCAGGAAAAGAACGAAGACCAATTTCAATTCAACCAGTAGAGTGCAGTGCTATGCTGCTACTATATGATATTCCAAGCCTATTTCCAAACCTTTGTCGAATTGCATCGTTCTCAACAAGGCAGCTTCGCTCACACATCCTCTTTGAAACATTCTGATCATATCACTGTACCTCACGGTAAGATGGATACGGGACACTACATAACTGAATTGTAAGGTGGTCATCAACGGTCAAACAAAGTGTAAGCTTAAGATATACCATATCAACTTCCAGTTGCATAATGTCCCATGATGCGGCTTTCGTTCAAACAAATCCTGTAATGATTACATTCCGAGGAGAACTGATGTTACTGTCCTGAACGATCTGCACTTGCGCGCCGGTAGCTTCAAGTCGCTGCGCTAAGTGGTCACTCCACGCCATATACTGCTCATGGGGTTGTAACCCTTCGATTCCGGCGATTTTATAATCGCGAAGTTTCGGCAGGCAGCAGGGCGCCAGCACGATGCACCTTGCCGAGTCAACGTTGTCCTCGAAAATCTCGATCGCTCGTATGGAAAGCAATCCACACAAGTGCATCCCACATATCACAGCGGGATCTTTCCGCGAGGTGAGGAAGTGCTTTAGCTCTTCCTTGAAGGTGTCAGCTAGAATATCGTGTTCTTGATACATGGCGTTCCCATAGCCATCAAAATGTGGGGCAACGACCGGCGAAAGCTTGTCTATTGCTAGCACAAAACGAGACGGATATAATAATGATATCAGAGCTGTGGTAAGAGATTTTCCGGAGCACAGATCCACGCACGTAAAAGGGTCAGCGACTCTCTTTTGTTTCACCATTTCGTTTACAGCCCGAATCACGGCCCACGTCTCCGATATTTCTTTACCTAGGTGCTTGTGATTGATCACTCGATGAAAAATAGGATCCTGAGCCAGCCTACGAAACGCTTCCTCGTTTTGTAATGCTTCTAATACATGCCGATTTGTCTCCTTCCCCGAGTGTACGGAATATAGTAACCTATCCAGCCTTGAAGAGTTACGAATGATATCATGGCATTGCGGGCAGCGCTTGACAACGTTCATCCCTTCAGAACTTTTCTGGCGTTGTTTTGCATTTTCTTCTAGTGTCGCTAGTATTTCGGCTCGTTCTGTTTTCCCTGCTGACCTCGCGTAATCTTGCGCTGTCATCATTTGCTTGCTACGGATGAGAACATCGGCGCCAGCATCGAGAAGCGCTTGAAAAACTTCATCAGAACTGTCTGTGAACATTATTGCGGTACGCCCGTGTGCATTTTTCAGGTTCACGTCAATCCCACGCCGAATGAGTTCTGTGCATACAGGAAAGTCCGTTCGAGCGAGGGCAACGTGCAGCGCGCTTGCCCCACGACGATTCAGTTCGTTGATATTCGCTCCTTCATCTAAAGCTCGCTGAATATATTCACAGTTTCCACGCTGGAAAGTCCCAACTACAGACGGCATATGTTTTCCCTCTTATTCAAGAGTGTCCCTATATCTATGACGCCTTCCCCTGCGCAGAAAGCAAACAAACTCTCCTGGATTTCAATATTATTAAGGCGAGATCGGATTTCTCAGGGCTTGGGCCTTAAGGATAACCTATTTCTTAAAATGATATGTTTGCATACCGCTCCTGTAGTTCCCCCTTTTTTTCCCCTTTTTTCCCCCCTTTTTCTCTTTTTTCCCCCTTTTTCCCCCTCTCCCCCGATTTTTCCCTCAGTGGGGCGCCTGCGGCGCCAAAATTTCCCCCTGACGGTTCGAATTTCCCCCTCCCTCGCCTGTGTCAGCACTTAATCCCACTATCTACAGTAGTATCTTATAGGCGGGTGTACCCTTATTACCACTGTTTTGAGGATGCGGTGTCGGGGAGCGACACGCGCGATTCGGTATCATGGGCCATGGAAATTTTGAATATTTTGGATGTCAAAAAGCTCCCATTTTGCTCATATACCATATCTGCGGCGCTTTGGGGGCTCTACACATCACATGAGCACTCACTGCGATAGGGTACGTGTACCCTTATTACAAAATAGAAATCCATGAAAGATGACCCCATAGTCGGTTGGAAAGATCATATATACGAAGGATGTTATGGACCCATTCGTGGGACCCCATGGGACTAATTTGACCGATATTGCGTCATGGGCACCCCTTGCTTGCCCGCCCATACACGCGGGGCGCGGGCGGTGCAATCTGCTGTGCACGCGCCGGCGGCACGCACCCAAGGTGTGCCGCGCGGGCGGCCATGGTGCGATACCATAGGCAAAATTTACCATTTAGATGTAGTTTGACGTGTACAAAGCCCTACAACCACCTACCATGTCGCCACATGCCCCCCCGGACGGGCGCAAGCCGCCCCACCAAAACGGGCGAAAATCGGAAAAAGCCAGATTTCGGCAGTGAGCTTCCCGTGGAATGAGCCCCCTCACGAAGTGCGACCCGCAGGGGGTGTGGACCCCTATAGCGGGATGTTTTGGACCCATTGGGACCCCATGGGACTAATTTGACCGATACCCCGTCATGGGCACCCCTTGCTTGCCCGCCCATACACGCGGGGCGCGGGCGGTGCAATCTGCTGTGCACGCGCCGGCGGCACGCACCCACCGCGAAGGTGTGCCGCGCGGGCGGCCACGGTGCGATACCATATAGGCAAAATTTACCATTTAGACGTAGTTTGACGTGTACAAAGCCCTACAACCACCTACCATGTCGCCACATGGCCCCCCAGACGGGCGCAAGCCGCCCCACCAAAACGGGCGAAAATCGGAAAAAGCCAGATTTCGGCAGTGAGCTTCCCGGCTTGCCATTCTTGATGCAAGTCTGTGCTGTTGTTGACAAAGGCTTCGCCTTCCTCCCTCGAGACACCTGATACACCTTTTTCCTACACTTGAGAACCTCGCAGATTTTCTCGCCAAATTCGTCGCGATTCTTCCCCTCCCCAACCTTGTTGCACGCTACGAGCCATTCACCAATCGCATTCTCTTCTTCCTTCGTCAAAACTTTCATGTCATCGCGAGACACCACCAAGTTGGATGCACCTTGTTCGGCCAATTTCTTTTGCACCTTCCTACTGAGTAAACGCGGCTCGAGACCCTTGAGCTTTGGCAGGTTGATCGCTTGGAAGCCTAGACACTCATGCGCAATGCAATAGTCTACAGCTTCGGCATACCGCATGTCCTTATCTCCCTTCTTCCCCCCCATGCCGGTCGGTAGGTTGGCACTATTGCCGCACGGTACGTACGCACGCACGAAGCAAGGCAATGTAAGGCATGTGTGGGAAATAAAATTACCTTAACGGCGGCTGCGGTACAAAATTCAGATGCGCAGATACGCGTTGATACAGACGAACCAACCGAAACGAACGACACTGTAACGTGGTCGGAAGAGCCAAGGTTTTTAAAAGTATACTTACTGTATTGTGTCATGTCACGGCGGAGACTATCCTCTACAGTAGATATTCATATGGGATCCCTATTCATATACGTAGGCGATTATACGAGACATATACGAAGGTCACATGACAACGACAGATCGAGACTGTACCCTTATTACCAACTGTACCCTTATTACACGGAAAAAAAATGGTGATCTTGCGCCACCCAGTTCAAGCGCTGTACCGCGATGGGGTTCAACCCACGTGGCAAAAGGTTCGCGCATACGTCTATAAGAACTAATTTCTATGCTCTTGCGAACTTAAATCGGCGTTTGCTATTGGTTTCAGATATGCGGGGGGTTTTCACCAGCTATTTACAGCACTGTTTCGACCGTTTTCGCTCCAGATAAGGCGAATCAGAGCATCGACCGATATATGGGGCGTTCGGGCTTCCAAATTTACTCAAAAGTCAACTTGGGTTAACTGGGTTTGGGCTATATATCGCCGCAAGGTATCGCCCACGGAATTGTGGTAATAAGCTTAAGGGTACAGTTGTAATAAGGGTACACCCGCCTATACGTTAGTAGAGACAAGAGAGCGAAGCCAGTTGCTCAGTTCACACTCGCTGTTAGTGCTTGCTTTATTGTTTAAGACTGAATCTAAAACCTAATAAAACCTCGCTGAGCAGAATAATGCAACTGAAGCGCCTCAACCAAGTTCCAACGATTATTGCTGCATATAGTTTGAAGTTTTCTGGTGTCCCCTCGGCAGAAACTTACCGCTAGCTCTCAACCTGGATCTCAAACAAACCTCAATATTAAGAGTGCTCCCTTTTAGTTATTTCTCCATTGTGTTGTGACGAGCGTGCTTGAAATCCACATAAACATGATTATAGAAGAATCTCAGGATGTAGATCACTCGGAAATCATAGAAAAAGTTATGGGCGAAGAGCCCAAGATAGCTTCGGCTCTTAAGAATTTCTGTTCCATGAAGTTGGCAGACGGTGACCAAGATCAAGCCGCCAGAACGATGAAGATGGCACGTGCATTATCTTTGGCAATAAATGCCCATATACTACCGCAGCCTCCGCAGGTAGTCAAACTTGGGTGTGTTTTTGGCTGAGACGTGCCAGAGAAACACTCAATTACCTCAACTTATGTGGGTCGATAATCGTGTTTCTATTCTCAGACATCAAAGGCTGTGAAAGCCTTCTTGCTTGAAAGACCACAAAAATGCAGCAAATAAGAAATGACTTGCTCTGGTGACATCAGCAAAACTTCCCTGTAATAATCTGATCTTATCGGGCGACCGTTCTGTGCTGTTCAGTGGGGTCTGCTGCATCCTCAAGGGGAGAACCAAACAGCGATCGATCGCTTGTCGCAGATCGCCGTCTACAAAGTTCTCTTCAAAATGAGGCAGATGTTATCTAGCCGTGAAAACGCCAAAGCTACACAGCTTTTTGGACGCACTCTACTGGAGTTCGTACTTTCGGACGTTCGCGCCTCTGTCGAGAGCAGCGTGCCCGATGGTGAACGAGAACAACTCTCAAGCTTTTTGGATGCCTTCCAGCTAGAGCTTGAGAAGGTGGACTCACTTGTATGGTGCCGGGATTTTAATGCTGAAATTGAGGTAAGCTTGTGCTTAAATTGCCAGCGACCGTGCGCGCAATTCACCGTATCCTTTGTAACACTACCCTGTGCAACCAAGGTTAGGTGGGTCCAGATGGGTGTCAACTAAAAAGCTTCGCGTGTTTTTATCCTTAGAAGCGACACGCTCAAAGGCGCGAAGAAGCGAAGCAACGAGCTAACAAGGAAGAGGAGCAGCAGGTGCAGTATATGCGTGACCAGATAGGCGCTCTTGTACGAGATGCCCGTAATGATGGCTACGAGGGGAATACGAGCGGAGCTGGCTTAGAATGAAAGCACGTGGACGGGAGGGCTCCCTGCGTTTTGAGGAGCTCGCAACGCACTTAGCAGCTCTTCAGTATATGGGATAAGCGTATGCCTGTGGGACGCATAAGGCTCGGAGCCTAGGGCTGTGCAATTAACCTCAGCGGGCTTTTCATCTATTTTGCTGACACTCCACCCAAACCGCAGCTGAAAATTCCTAACGTAGCTTTTTTGAGGTCTGCGAGGCCCTGGCCCTTCGATAGATAAAAGTTCCTTGCTAGGTGCTACGTAGCATAAAGGGATACCTGACATAATGTTAACGGTTGTACCTTATGTTGGGATATCAGTACTATTTAGTGCGCTGCTTTAAGGGACTGCGGCTGTTGGGCTAGGAGTGTCCAAATGCGTATTGATACACGATCTCATTTCCTATCAGATTTATATTGCGTGTCATGTTGACATCACCCTAATAAAACATGAATAAAATATTTGGAGCAGGGAATCTCCCCACCCGCAAAGCATTTAAGCCCCCCTAGGAGTTCCCTTACGTATGCAGGTTGTTTTCCGATATTTTAGGGGAGATAGACCCCCCTTAGCAACTTGCTTCAACGTAGCCTAGGGAGGGGAGACTGCCCCGCGCATACCAAGATGGTGTTCAGAATTGGGGCCTCCCCGCACGGATATTAATGGTCGGCCCCCCTTAAACCTTCTCTTCAAAATTTTCTTGATAGCACGTTCCTGCTCTTCCAATGTATCTCGGATACCGTCGATAAAACATTTTTCCTCAGCTGTAGTTTGTTACACATCATCATTCAATGATACCATATTGGCGATTATGTACAATCTGTGGGATCCGGCTAAGTCATCATACAAGCTTTGTCATGATGCTTTCGCAGCTCTTCGATGATGGCAGTCGTAGCTTCCAATATGTGTGCAATATGCTATCTTTAAACTTGTCTCACTAGAACTTCTAGCAGCATATTAGCAAATATATTCTCTTGCAAGTACACATCACTGCTCTTCGTGTATTCGTTATTCAAATTAAATTCATGAAGAGAAACCTTTCGGATGTTCCCGCATTCGAGGATACTGTCCTTTATTCCAAGATTGATTCACTTAATCGCACTGAAGTGTATACATTCCCTCATCATCTCTCGTTACCAGCCATATAAGCAAACATTGCTCTATCGAATGCAGGCATATCCAATCCCTCAGATGATGTTCCCGCCAGGGTTTGACACACAGATCTCTCTGTACCAGGACAGAGCAGATTCCACAGTGAATATGCTTCACACGTGTATACCAATGCAAATGCAACTGTCATCATCAGAATTACCTCCACTGTGTATGGTTTGTAGTTTTGGGGGGCACTCCTCGTATCGATCGGACCTGAACATCTATCCTATCATATGCAACAATAGAGCTTTGACAAGTTGTGATAGCCAGTGACACGCATTCTCCCCATGTAACTTTACTACTTTAGTACAAAAATTACGCAGTGCTCGGAGGGAAACATCACATTCATGTTCCCACCATATTTATAGTATGCGGATGGTGTCACTTATCAGCATGTGCTTACAGTGGCAGCGCCGCACCAATACCGGGCGCCCTCGCACCGGAACATAAGGTCCACCAGTTGCTTCTGGTGATTTTGCTCCTCGCCCTTTTTTCGTAGCGGCGCTGTTTCGTCAAAGCGGCGAGGCTGAGCGGGCCATTCCAGCACATTCCGCACCCTGCTGCTGCCGGCGGAGCGTAAGCTTGCCACTGCCGATGCAAAAGGGCTCGCCCGGCTGCCTATGAAGAGGCTCGCCCTTTCCTGCAGTCCATCCAGAGGGTCATTGGTCATCCATGAGGGCCATTGGTCATCCATGAGGGTCATAGGTCATCCATGA
>LGRX02021830.1:7441-43880 GCA_001247695.2 Cymbomonas tetramitiformis
TCTTTGGGTGCAATATATGTGCCGTTCACGACATAAACAGACACAAGCTAACATGACCCAGAGCGTCCAGAGCGTATTCAGATACATATGTGTGTGTGTGGATATGCATTTATTTATTCATTAATACATAAGTTGTTGCCAGCAGGCGTCACCAGCAGTCTTCCAAGTCCGCCAACTACTCCTGCCCCTGATGAATGATGACACACGGGAATTTCTTCGTGGGTTGCATCCGGTTGGTACTGTTTTCCCGGAGTACGTAGATGGCTCCTACTTCTTCTCTCGTCTTGAAAGATGGGGCCTTTGAGTAGGAGTTTCACCAGCTTCCAGTGGCTTCGGCCCCCGAGCTCTCTCAGCTTCGGTTTGAACATCTTCGGGCAGTTGGAGCCGCCACTAATGCATACGGCGAAACGAACTGCTAAGCATGCATGTTAAGAGACTGTGGCTAATCGGGTGCAAGATTCGTCCGTCCTTGGCTGGTTGGGGCTCGCTTGCTTGCCCTTATTTTGAAGCCACATGGGGGTGCTCGGCATATTTCGTGTGGGGAAGCCCTAGGCTTCGACGCTCCAAGGCTGGGAATAAAGTTGTTTGCTGCTGATGCGGTCATCGTGGGCAGCGTAGTTTTGCCCGCCACGGCGTGTAGGCGCGCTCTTCAGCGACGATCCAACTTGGAGTGGGAGTCCCGGGAGGTGCTGAGATTTGTGTCCATAATGTCCGAGCGTTCGTTGCTGGATTGAAGCACATCCCGATTGGGTTCTCGTGGAAATGACGCCAGGAAGGCATTTGATTCCGTTCGTTCGGCGTTCAATTTTTCAGGCAGTGGGTGCTCACTTTCCCGAATTGTGTGGGTTGATGACAGAATGTTGGTATCGACAGGCCGAGGCAACCTTGGGAAGAGGGGCGAGCGCGAGGTCCGCCACATCGATGGACGATCTCACATCACATCGTGATTTCACAGCATGCCACTAAGGTAAGACGAGTACGACGCATGCTACATAAGCAGTAGGATATTGATGATTATTGTTATCAAAATCTGCATTACATCTAACTGAATTCAACAATGACTACATAATGGTCCCATTCCCAGAATATTCCCCCGAAGTTTGGGTATTCCTTACACGTGCGCGCAGCTTCAGCAGATTTGCCATGGAAGTGGTCACGATTCCGAAGAATACACGGATGCGACACATGTTATCGTATATATCTTGGGACAAGGTACGTATAGTAGCATTCCGTCCACTGCATGTGTGAGCGCTGCGGTCACAACAAGTAAGGAGCCATCACTGATTACCATTATTGTGTGGAATATGATACATGATTGCTAGATACCGGATATCTTCGAGTGATAAGCAGCCTTGATTGGTGAGTCTGATTTAAGCGGGCACACACATTCTGCATAGCTTATTGGCGATCTGGGATATCAGATCGAATCTGCATCCATGCATCGATGATCGTGCTCTGTACTATACTTATCCACGAAATCTGCCCTCTGCCTTGGCAAAGGCTCATCGAAACGACGAAACCACGTGTCGCCCTGGGAATCAGCTGCCGGCTATGTGTCCACAAGTTGGATAGATGATGGCATACTTCCTATTTATGACATACTTCTAAGTATGTTTATAACAGAGTACTGTTTTTGCGATCTATAGCTATATTATGCTGCTTCTCAAAATTGCATGCTGCCTCTGCTCAAAGTTGTGATACGATCTGTCATCTTCGTGAAAAGACCTACAACATTTGTTTGGCGCTCTCCTGTATCTCCCCTAAAATCTTAAAGGTAAAGCTGCCTGCGAGTTCTGATGATGCCATATACAAGCGCGGAGATTTGACTCTGGATCAATGCTGCAGATGCACATCACATCAGATGTCCGACAGATTGCGCACATCCCCTTGTGGGGGTAGTGACGCCTGTGACAGTACGGAAGTGGGTGATTACACCGGAGATCCCCTCCCCGTGGCTGCCTCCTCGATGCCATCAAGCACAGCCATGAAGCGCCTTCTGAACGTCGGAATCCGCGAGAGCTCCGAGCCGATGCTCTGTATCTTTGCCGCAACGCGATGAAGTTCCACCTATCGCCACACCGGCATCTCGCCGCCGCTCAGTCACAAATCCACTTTCAGTCTCCTCCGAGCAGATGCACAGCCAATGCGTGTGCATGTGCAGCGCAAAGACGAGGACCACCGCGCTGCCGCTCTGACCGGGCACCCAAACAAGCTCACAATCCTCTGAGCAGTTTCCCAATCAAGGACCTCAGTTGTACTTACCCTGAATATCAGAACAATTATTACGGGAACTGCTCACTTCGTCATCGCATCTACCCAATCGAAATCGCGGAATCGAAATGGGCAAGGAGAAGGGCGCAATGCGAATTATTCGCATCAGCGATTCACCAACTCCGCTGCACCTCTACTCAAACGTTCTGCTGTTCACCCAAGATGTGGCAGTCGAGGAAAACTACGGTACACTTTGTGATTAATCAACCACGGTATTATTTTAACATACCCAGCGCTGCTTTGCACACGGTCACCCTGAGTCCAGCAAATTTAAAGAATGCTATTATGATGTGTTAGTCCAAGTAACTTTCTGTTGTATAGCATTATCAACTATTTCTGCTGAGTGTGTAAGTATCTGCATCGCACATAATGATACCAACCATCGCAGTTATTGAAGGTTTAAAACCCTCAAAATTCCGCAGGCTACACCCACATGCACTTTTCACCAGATAACCAGATGCACGAGCTTGTCTTTTTGTTTTGGTGAAACGAGAAAACATTCAACATGTGAAAATCATTTCATGCGGATGATTCCCTCCCCCCACTAGCATGCTCGCCTGCAAGCGCGCACACGGGGGAGACGCGGTGCATCCGTACCTTCGTGAGAGCCCACCATGTACTCTCCAGTGGCCAGCTAGTATGTCGGATGCATATCCTTATTGGCAGAGGCGAAGAGAGGAGCGCTGCTCACTTCGTCCCACGATTCTTATTGGCAGAGACGAAGAGAGGAGCGCTGCTCACTTCGTCCCACGATTCTTATTGGCAGAGACGAAGAGAGGAGCGCTGCTCACTTCGTCCCACGATTCTTATCGGCAGAGACGACGAGAGGAGCGCTGCTCACTTCGTCCCACGATTCTTTTTGGCAGAGACGGGTGGCGAAATGATCGATGAAGTGAGCAGTTACCATAGTAATCGTTCTTATATTCCGGGTTATGGGAGGCTTCTCCACGGACACTGGATGCAGCCGCCACAATGCAGCCCATGCAGCAGCGCCCTGGTGGACAGGACACAGCAGAACTGTGGCCCCATCGAGCGCCGGGGATGGGAAAAGGCCGGCGGCGTGCTCGCACCTGGCGCTCCTGGCTGATGCGCGGCGCCGCTGCCGGAGACGCGTCCAAAGCTGTCAGCGTTGCCGCAACGTCGCTCCCGACCCGCTGCTCCTCGACGGGTTCACTCGAGGCGGCAGGCACTTCGAGCGGTGCGTCTGCTGACGTGGAGGGCGCGTCCACCATGATGACCGAGTCGCCACAAACATACACTGACGAATCCGTCATGCTTTCCTGCCAGACCGCCCCCGCCCATTGCTCCCTGACCCTTGCCGCATCATTGCTCCAGGCTGGGGATGCTGTCGCGATGGACATACCCTTCCATGTGAATAATGCTCGCGAACCTCGGGCACCTCAGAGATTCTGGGCACCTCGGGCACCTCAGAGATCCTCAAGCCTCAAGTGTGAGTGTGAGGTACGGGTATTCCAGCTGGCAGACCTGGTTGATTGGTCGGGCGAGTCTCTGAAGCCAAGGGAAGAACCGTAGGGTGCAACCCCCGCCCGAGGGGGAGGGGAATGCTGTTGCATGTTGCGGGTTGGAGGGAAGCAGTTACATTGAGGGCAGGTGCTCCGCCCATCGCTTGGTTGGCGGCCGCCCTGTCCCCCATGGTGCACGTGTACACCTCGAGGTAAATCTGCACATGGCAATCCCCGCTCCACATCTCTCCAGGACTCGGCTGCCGGGCTCTCTTAGAGGGCCTGGCAGTGCTCGTTGCCACCGTCGGATCAAGGTAGTACAAAAGAGATCAATCTTATAGGGATAAAAGCTGACGATGTCTAGCTGACGTCCAGAGCACACATTGCGCCGCACATTCTGATTGGCCTTCGGCTTCCACACCTTCCATTCACGCCGGCCTGGGAACATACTCCGCGGTCGAAGGCGACGACGGCGGCAAATGGGTATCCGCAAGAGAAGGGAAGGGCTGGAGCCAAATTGACCATCGCGGAGACGAAAGGGATACAGCGCTTGTAGGCGGAGGCGGGAGGAGCAGGAAGGGAGGGAGGGGAGGTCTGACCCTCTCTGCCTGCGTGAGATGGAGACCGACGAGCTTGGCTTTGAGATCCATGCTGCTGGTCCAGAACTGGTCCGCGATGATACCTGGAGTCGCTCCCCTCGCCATTCCGCAAATGCGCTTTGCCACCGGAGCATTCAAGCCCTCTGATCTAGCAGCGAGCAAGCGAGGAGAATGGAAGCATCAAAATCTCATCACGCGGCCCTCTGACACGCGGCCCTCTGACACGCGGCATCTCGTCAAAGCGAGTGTCCTGTCTGGCAGCAAAGCGGAGAGCAGATAGGACCCAGCACTGCTGGTCCCAGGTCGCTGCAGTCGCCCTACCCTTCAGTGGCGGGGGACTGCGCAGCGCTCGATGCTGACTCCGAGACTAGACCCAAGGCGGCACGATGCAGGCCTTAACCCCAACTCAAGGACGGCTGTGGTACTATTTCCTGATATTCTCCCCGCGAACCAGATTCAGCCAAAGATCCAAAGGGCCTTGCAGAATGTTTCCCGTGTTGCTTGCAGCCGCCAGTTGTGTTTCGTGCCCCACCCTCGTCGCCTGCCCCCTCCCCCCCCACCCCGTTGCGTGTGGTGCCCCACCCTAGTAGCCTGCAGCCACTGGTTGCGTGTGATGCCCGACCCTCGTCGCCTTGCAGCCACCTGTGTCTGACGCTTCGCTCGCACTCACCGTGTGTTGGCTGGTTTTCTGTGTGCACCACTTGACCAGTTGCTGCAGCCACATATGTTCGCTAGCCCCACAAGCAATAGCACAGATACGTCTGGGGGACGCCATCCCCCGGTCTGCGCCCCCTCATCCCCCCCTCTAACACACAGAAGTGCCTGGCACTCGAGGCAGGGCGCAAGCGCTCAGTGTGCGTTTAGTGCCGCAGCAAACAAGGATGGCACCGGGCATCTGCTCCGGGTGACGGCTGCAGGGTGCTCACCAGCGGGCCGGCTCGAGGGCAGGATGGATTGCCCATCACCGAGGATGAGGCCCTCGGACTCCCCGTCGATCGACCGCCAAATGGCTCTCAGAACCACCTGCGCGTCTCATGCAGTCCCGTGTAGCCCCACGCATGTCTCATCACGCGCCCTAGCACTGCTGTATGGCGCCGTCGCATAACGCTCTCACACTGCTGTATGGCGCCGTTATGTAACACCCTAACACTGTTGTGTGCCGCCGTTGTGTAACTCCCTAGCACCGATGTGTGGCGCCGTTGCGTGACGCCCTAGACTGCTATATGGCGCCCGCGTAACCCCCTAACACTGCTGTATGGCACCCTTGCATAACGCCCGAGTACTACTGTATGGTGCCGTTGCGTAACGCCCTAACACGGTTGCATGTTGTATGCGTGACGCCCTAGCATCGATGTATGGCCCCGTTGTGTAATGCCCAAGGGCTGCCGTATGACACCGTTGCGTAACGCCCTGTCACAGATGTATGGCACCGTTGCATGACGCTCGAGCGTTGCTCTCATGACAAAGTGCCCGTTCCCTTTGATTGGCAGCGCTGGCAAGGCATCTGGAGCCCCAAAGCAATCTGGCGCTGAGCGTGCCACGGCACTACTACAGGGGCGCATGCAGCATAGCGGAGGTGGGCGGAGGGGCAGGCGGCGTATGCTGACCAGCCCCGGGAGTCCGATGAAAAGGAAGGGAGCGTAGTCCTCAAGATCCCCCTCCTCGATGACGCCGCAGTTCCGCATGTGGCACCCTGCAACCGCCACGACCCTCCAGGCCCACAGCTGCTGACCCTGCCCCCATGTGAAATCCTTCCCAGGCCTCCCGCCTCACTCACAAGGAGGCATGCACGAATCCGCTGAATCCGCTCTGAAGGTTAGTGAAACCCTAAGCGTGATTGGTTGAGCCTCGCCATCTCGAGTAGATGCTGGCATCTAGCACATCAGCCTGAGGCGTGATGAGCGGCGTCAACAAACGCTATCTGTAAACAGAGGGGGGCACGCCACCCCAAGCATTCCTACAGGTGAAAGATGTGAGTTTGGGCGTCGGGTTACTGAGCGCACCAGCCTCTATACACTGCTCGAACAGATTATTCCACACTGTACTACAAGTCACCACCTGCTAACCCACAGCCGCCCTCAGGCAACCCTCACCACCACTAAAGACTCAATGTTCTCGTCATCGATTCCGCCCAACTGCGCATCGTACTTCTGCAGCCCCGGGTGCATTGAGAAGCTCGTCCATGCGACGGCAGCACCTCGCTTCACATGCGGCCGAGGGCAGCGTCTCTGCTACGCGCCCTCTCTGCCATTCAATGCGTTGCAGGGCAAAGCACAAGGGCAAGCATTTTAAATGCAAGGAGCTTGATGAGCAAACCCGTGCGAGCCGCAGATGCTGCGTGGGAGGGGGACTCGAGAGGGGAGAGTGGGGGTGGTGGGGTTGCAGAAGCGAAGGCGGCCTGCCTGATGATAGGCGCGTGCAAGTCCAGGAGGCGGCTCTGGCCACCTGGCGTCTCCGGCAGGGTTGTCAACAGGCACGCTCGGGTACTCGACCAAATCGTCGTCGAGCGGCTCGGCTATCAGCTCCCTGTAAATGCCGCTCGACTCGGTACCGCTGCTTGCATACGTTGCTGGCATCAGGCGTCGAAGGGTCTCGTTTCTGTTCACCCGCATAATAGCAGCTCAACGCTGCGCTCTACAAACCTCTCACCCAATCCTTACTCAAAGCGATGTGCGACGGCTATTCGACAGTCGCAGCCACGATCTCCCGGACTATTGCCCACTCACCAACCAAGGCCGCTCTGTGCCAACACCAGTCACAAGCCCGCCCAGGGTTGTGAAATCCCAAAACCCTAATGGCTAATAGTATACGAAGGCTCCACACCCACCCCCTTCACCTGTCCCCACTGTGAGTCCCGCTCTCTATCTACGTGTCGTCGTTCTGCGCCCCCGCCTTCCGCCCACGTGACAAGCTCTGCACCCCAAGGTTCCATCCATCGGCATTATATTTATCCCCCCCGATCCGCCCGCCTGCCCTCAAACTGCGCCTCCAAGCCATCCCTCAATCTGCGCCTCCAAGCCATCCCTCAATCTGCCCTCACTTCCGAATCCAACGGCTCTGCCTGTACTCTCTAGCAGAACGGGCTTGCAGAGCGGGCTAGCAGAACGGGCTAGCAGAACGGGCTAGCAGGCCCGTTGGAAGGCTGTCGAGCAACTCCCACCCGTCGAGAGGCACCCCATTTAAAGGCTGCAATGGGGAGGGGGGCAGAGGGCCGCAGCCTCAGAAGCCGCATGCGGTATGAGTGGGAGGGGTGCAAGGGGGGCTTGGGGCTGGGGCTCCGCGGGAGCTAGAGGTGAGAGGAGCGCACGTCGGGTGGAAGGCGGTCGGAAAGCAGGTCCGCTTGCAGCCGAAGCAGAAGTGGTTGAGAGCGGCGTCATACTTCCCGACATAACTCAAGGCACATTGCCATCCTGACCGAAGGGGCAGCCGTCTCAGCCCGTGGCGAGTCGCTCGAAGCTCTGAAGGCTGAGGACAAGAGGGACTCCGAGGGGGGGCTCCGAGGGCGTACCTTGAGCAGAGGCGCCCTCCACAGCGCCAACGATGCCGGCCCACAACCCTATGACGGCACCGGCAGGAGCTGCCAGACCCACCCAAGCCGCAGCGACGGTGGGCACGACGCTGATGGTCACGACGAAGGTGAGTGGGACACGATTCCACCTGCCACTCACGGAGCGCGAGGTGAGGGGCATGGCCACGGAACACTGACGATCGAGGAAAGAGATGCACTCAACGCGATGCAACGAGAGCCGGTGACGTATCTGTGCGAGCAAAAATCAGATATGCGACGACACGTGCATTCAGTGTCGGCGAAGAAGGAGGCGCCGGAATCCGGGGAAGCATCGCCATACCAGCGGAACTCGCAGAACAGCCTGGCGGTGACCCTGCTCGCCCCGCACACCACCGGGCAGCTTTCCACTCAGCCTACTCTCGGCTCGAGGAGACAGACCATTGCACTCTCGAGCCGGGGGCGGGGGCAGACTCCGCAGGCCCTGGAGGCAGCAGGGGGAATGCAGAAGTCCCAGGCCTAGCAGGCACCAGCGGGGTTTTAGGGTCAAAACCCTAAAGTGAAAACCCCCCAAAATCCCTAAAGTTAGGACAAGCCGAGTTGATAAACGGCGTGCACAACGGTGCAGTGCGTCGTCGTGCTTGGCCGTGCTTGTTGTGCCCACTTGAAAACAATATGCACAGCTGTCGAGGATCGAAGTGCAAAGCAGGTGTTTGCCGTACGGGTGCTCCACGGAAAATAAGGATCCCCGAAAATAAGAATTTTACAGGATGTTCGGGCCGTCGGGAAGTCCTTAACACTGGCTTAATTACCGAATTTCGAATATATGAACCGTCCATTTGCCCGAATTAATTACTCCGTCCAGCACCTTATATTCGGTGGAGCACCCGTAGTAGCTTTACTGACGCGCTTGCGAAAGGGGGCCGGGTCACACCAAGCAAGGCGCACGAGCAAGACCGGGAAAGGGGGCCGGGTCACACCAAGCAAGGCGCACGAGCAAGACCGGGAATCGAAACACGGACAGAATCAGATATGCGATCATACTAAAACAGATGATGAAGACGGTGTTGAGCAGCTGCGTGATGAGGTCGACGAGAGGTAGGTCCACGGGGTGTTCCCACTCCGCGTTGCGCAGATCCTCGCAGTACGCAGGGACGGAGTACGCACAGAAATCTGCGCGGGGAAATACTGCCCTCAGCGTTGGGCGCTGGTGCACTCAAAAGAGCGCGGGACCTTCCGGCTGGACGAAACACGACGCTCACGAAGCGGGAACATGGTGCCTGTGGTAAGGTGTGCAGGGAGGCAGGACACGCTGTGTAGAATAGAGGCCGAAGTAAAGTATCGCACGTGCAGCCGTTAGCAAGAGATTCTTGTGAAAGGTGAAACGATTTGCATACAACAACGTTAGCTCTGGTGCGATATGGACTGTGCGAGAGGCTCGCTGATGGGCATCGGTGTGCACGCTGCTGCTGCGACAGTCGGAAAGAAAACATCTCGCACAGTCTATTGAGAGCATCACACCCGAAAAGTCTTGAACCACTGTCTTGCAAGCTGTGGTAGGTGTCCCAAGATCGAGCTCGAACCATTTGGCCGAATTGAGGAAATACATGACAGTCGTCGCGCAACCATACCCGAAGCCGTAAACAAAACTGTATACGACCCCAGGATGAAACTTTCAGAAATACACATCAAGAACCTAAACTCGAAAGCTTTATGGAGGACATTGCAATTACACGGACGAGATGCCTGTTTGTAACGCCAGGCACTGAACAGTTCTCAGATAAAACAAGCGAGCGAGCCTTGGAGTAAAGCCCACATACTGGCATGCAGGCGCTTATCCTTTCCGCGCGGACAGCGGATGTGCAAAGCTGGCGACCGCAGGCGAGACGCTGGGCATCACCTAGTCGAATAACTAAAAAGAACTACCAAACCCAACCACGTCCAGATTAATCCAGGTGCCAGCAACAACAGAAGGGCCTTCAAGTTGGGTCCAATAATTGACGTTTGCGATACAGCCTTCCCGACAAGGTACAAGTGCGAGAAGCTATGCCATAAAGCAGCACCAATGTTGCCAAAGGTACAGATGCAGGAGGCGAGCAGCGCCGTCACGAGTCCCTGCACGAAAGACAGTCGAGTTGTAGTGTGAAGAGATGTGAAATCACTAGATGATACGAGGCAGTGAAATCAAAGTAGTACCTTGAGCAACCCCCACAGTAAAACGAACCAGAATGTGACGACACGAATGCATATTTCAGGCATTGCGTAGCACGTACTCTACTGGCATTCCACGCAGTGATGAAAGCGCTATTCGTGTGATCGCTCAGGCGAGGGTTCAGTTCACTCGACTGCGAGTGTTGGAATTATTGTCACCACAACAGGCGAGGGATTTGAACAGTAGAGCCATAGTATACGTTCCGCTGGTCGATGTTAAATTGCTCAGATGAAGATTTCCTCGCGGCTAAGGATATAGAGTGGGGTACGGCACCCCGGAAAACTGGTCTCGGAATTGGATTTGGACCATTGGATCGACCGCTACGAGCGTTGACCGTTCCGTTGACTTTTACTATTTAGACCTAATTTTTCCAGCAAATTGATGATTCCTGCGCAGGCATCTGTGGAAGAAGTCTTCACTCACTGAGAGCATATATGAGCTAGGGATATATATCCCTTACATATATATGCTCCCAGTGCGTATGGAGGTTGAGTTTAGCGCGATTCGGGTGTGATCCCGTACTTCCGGCTCAAGGAATAGTACGGGTTCACACATTGAGTCATGCAATTTTGCTAAGAAAGTGGGTGCGACGTACACAAGTTGCGCAGTATCAATTTCTTGAAGGTGCTGCAACTTAACGTACGTTCGTATGCCTTGCCATCTATGCGGATGGTTGCCGATACCGGCTTGTGCCCGCTTTGAGCACAAGCCGGGATCGTCGCGTTCCCGCACGTAGACACCGTGCGGGCTCATCTTATGATAAATTTTACCTTAAAACAGACCCCAAGGAACAATAAACCGAGGGCAATCAAGGGCAATCAAACGCCTAAGACCGATGAAAAATTTTCAGGGAGGAGCCTCAAAACCGGAAAACCCCTCTTGGAAAATCGCGTTCAGATCTTCACGTAGCGAACCTCAGAGTTTCCAGGCACGCACAAACCTCATGTTCGCATGTTCAGGAACATGTTCTAATATACAAAAATGTTCAAGATAGAATAACATATCCGTGATATATCCTTGAAAAAGGTGCTGAACAGCACCGTTCAAGCAAGTTTGCAGAGCGCTTCTGGAGCTGCGCAAGGTTTTCAGGCCTAAATCTGAGTTTCGAGATCGCGAATTTCATCGCGTTCGATCGGAAAACCCGACCAACGGAATGTATACATAGCCACGCGACTTGGGACGATGCTTGACAAACACGTGCCGCTCACTCGACTCGTTCAACAATCGACAGCCGGCACAACCTAAAATCGACCGCAGATCGAAATCGATATCGAACGGTGCAGTCCCGCTTATGACTCGACAACTCGACAACTCGACAACTCGAAAACTCGAAAACTCGACAACTCGACAACTCGATAACTCGACAACTCGACAACTCGACAACTCGACAACTCGACAACTCGACAACTCGACAACTCGACAACTACAACTCGACCTCGCGGTACCTCGCTCCTCGGATAATACTAGGCTTGGTCGATCTCAATTTTGAGATCTCCGATCTCCGCTAGCGTAGGCCTGTTCACCTGTAGGTGTATGTGTAGAAACGCTCATCCGAAATAGCGGTACATTCAGAGGCAACGGAGCTCGATTTTGGCGAACGGTTCAGAATCGCAGAAAACCGTAGATCGCAAATCTCAGTCGTTCGATTTTTCCGATTTTCCCGTTCTGGTTGCTGAAATCTGTATAGGCAGCCCTGACTGGGAGTCCCGGTCAGGCCCCTATGACAGACTCCTAGGACCAACACTGGACTGCTGACTGATCTATAGGTTCGTGCTGTGACACACGCTGTGTCACAGGTAGGCTAGACTCCGAAACCGTCCGAGACCGTTCCGGGTATATCTAGCTTAGGGTTTATTTATCTTATGAGTTTATCCACACAGTTCGGGAGTTTCTGATATCTAGTGAACTAGGATATTCCAGTAGGTCGTGGCCCCATCCACGCTTTTATTCCACTTGCTGATTTGGCCATGATTGGCTAAACGGCCGCTTGGAGAGGTGGTGCGCGCATGCGCGTTTGGGTGCGACTAGGAATTATGGTATGAATTGTTTGCGGTAAGCAACTGTGAGTGGCGGCCATGGGGACCGCGCCTCGTTACGGACTAGTCTTGGCAAAGTTCGGATCCAGTTTTGCACCAGCACTGGCCCTGCTGGTTACTGTTTTCTGGGCTGGTGTTCGCGACACCTTCGACTTCGACAACATCTTCGAGTGCCCCTCGCCGCTCCGCTCTCTCAGCTTCTCTCCGCTGCTGACCATTACCATTTTTCCGCTACCACACCCGACCGCACGGCTGCGTACCACCTCCCCTCTGGCTTTTCAGAGAATGGGTATGTTAACCCGAGCGAAGAAGTCCCTGGACAGGGACAGTGACATCGACGCCTCGCTGAGGCTATTAGACGGAGTTCGGAACAGTCCGACGGTGCGTACGCCAACTGTTCCGAACCCCGCTCCGAATTCAAACGAAGATGCAGACGTGGCGACCAGGAAGTACTTGCAGGAGCAGAGCAAGCTGGTTGACGACGTCTACAAAACGCGGCTGCACCGCCAATGGGCCAAGGGTGTCCGAGAGGATGTCCTTGGTGACAAAAAGCACCATTTTCGCGGTACGGACGACGCTGGCCTCCTCTCCGAGCTGGTGGTGCAGCTGCGTACGGAGTTTCATTCAGCTGGGCTGGAGCTGGCATCTTTTGACCTCGACGACCCTCTGGCTCGTGTGGTGACCAAGGTCAACGGCTTGCTCTACGACGTTCTGGCTCTGGTTGTCGAGAAGCACAGCAACGCCTACGTCTGGCTGACTGGCACCGACGCCTCGTCTGACCGTGATGGACGGCGAGCTCTTGTGGACATCATCAAGGGCTGCGTACCGGTGGCGCTACGTGAGTCGCACCAGGAGGAGCACGCCGCGTTGCGTTATCCCGCAGACACTGACCCGCAGCCCATCTTGGCTCGGGAACAGCGTCTGGTGCGGGATAACAAAGCTACGGACTGGACACCCACCGAGGAGACCAGGAAGCTCTCCCTGTACAACCGGCTGGACCCGGTGTTTTACACCGCGGTCAAGGTGCGGTATCCTCTCGCGGCCGACCTCGCGCATGTCTCCTTGGCATCTCTCCGCTCCCTTGTGGTAGAGATCTATCAGGCTTGGGCGCAGACGGGGACGGGGAAGGCGGTTTCGAGCAAGAGCGGCGTCTCTGCGCAGCTCTCCAGCACGGAGTACGGCGCTCTCCTCAACAAGATCAACGAGCTTCAGGAGTTGCTGCGACAACAGCGCGGGGCGGACGCGCTGCCGGCGCAGCAGCAACGGCAGCAGCCGCAGCGGCAGCAGCGGCAACAGCAGCAGCGCGGTACGCAGCGGGGATTCCGTGTCGGCACGCACCCGCTGCCTGCAGTCGGTTTCGACCGTGACGACCAGAAGGCGAAGCCCTTTTGCGGGAGGTGCAAGAAGGCGGGAAAAGGTGAGCAGTACCACTTCTACCGCGACTGTCCGTTGGGCGGGCGTCAGCATCCCCCGCACTCGGCCGCGGCATTCTGCATTCCCATCGACGAGGAGGACGCGGAGGGAGTGCGTGCATTGGCCATGTGTGCCCTGTTCCAGCAGGCGGCGGATGATGGGGCCGAGGCTTTTGCCACTGCGGCATCTACGTACGGGCCGCCTGCGGTACTCTGTGCGGGTGCGGTGGGCGGGATCGACGTGTCCGCCTACGGCTTCACGGTGGAGCCGCAGCAGCCTGCTGACGAGCCCGCAGGTGACGACATTCATCAGCGGCTGGACGATCTCGCCGCGGAGGTTCATGCCGCGGCAAACTGCAAGGTGCACTACACCCACGCATCCTTCCCACCACGGGCGGTTCTCGAGCCGCATGCTTCGGCTCTGGTGTGCGGCCCCGCGGCAGCGGGGAACATGCCGGAGGAGCAGGTTCCGGCAGGTGGTGCGGCGGCATCGGCATCCGCCGTGCCGGCCCCTGCTATACCTGTCTCGCAGGAGGAGGATGTGAAGCCCGTGCCGCTTCAATCGGCGCGGGTGACTGCCACGACGGACGGTGAGTTCCCTGGGTTCGTTCAGACTGTCAACCACGCCGCCATCGCGCCGGTTGACCTCACCGGCTACGACACCGACGACTACGAGGACTTTGCCGACGGCAGCTTCCGGCTGAAGCCGCGGGGTTCGCCTCCGTCGGCCAATCATGTTTCCGGGCCGCCCGTAGACGAGCAGAGGTCCTACGGTTGTGGGAAGCCGCCCTGGGGCTTTCCTGCCACGGTTGGGCCGTGGGGAATTCCTTTCCTCCTTTCCCTCGTTCTTTGCATCTCGATCATGGGGGTGGCAGCTGTGCCCGATGCTCAGTCGGCTGCGGGATTGCCTTCGCCTGGTGGTGACCTCGATTGGGAGACTCCGTCAATTTTCTCCACGAATGAATTTGTTGAATCCGTGATCCCGGCTCAGGGTTTCTTTGTGGCTGACAATGTGCCACCGCTTGAGCCGCCTGAGCCCCCTGACATCTTTCAGGATCTTGCTCAGGCAGATTTGAGCTTCGACATGGCCTTCTTCTACGGTGTGGCTCTACATGAGAGGGTCCTTTCGGGAACCCTCCCTTCGGGTCGGACTTGATTGAGACCACGGCTGGCTACTTTGGTGCTGTCGATTGACTTCTTGTTCACTCTGGATGCACACCAACATGGTGGTGTGCGGAACTCCGGTGACTTCAACAACTTTTCTGGTTTATGTTTTGCTTTTGACATCTACAAGTTACATTCTGGCTTGCTAGCTCGGTGCTTTTCAGTTGTTTAGCGGGTGCACAATGCCCGTAGGTTTCTGCACCTGTGCTAGCTAGGGGGTTTCCAATTTGTGTTTCAGAATTGCACAGTTGGATTAGCAGTTAGGTCTGTCAACCTGGCTCCTGCCCTAACTTATCTTACATTATCTGACTCTCCTAGACAGTCACCACCCACAGTGCTGGGGTGGTGTGCTGAAATCTGTATAGGCAGCCCTGACTGGGAGTCCCGGTCAGGCCCCTATGACAGACTCCTAGGACCAACACTGGACTGCTGACTGATCTATAGGTTCGTGCTGTGACACACGCTGTGTCACAGGTAGGCTAGACTCCGAAACCGTCCGAGACCGTTCCGGGTATATCGAGCTTAGGGTTTATTTATCTTATGAGTTTATCCACACAGTTCGGGAGTTTCTGATATCTAGTGAACTAGGATATTCCAGTACTGGTTTTTCTTCCGAGCGTGAGCGTGCATTGTGTTTTGCAAAACTTACGGGAGGAGTCTTACTGCCTGTTTGACCGTGTATATTGCATTGAAAACCATCATACCAAGCATGCGCATGCACAGAATAATGATCCTAAGACTGTTAGTACCAAGTAGGTACCAACAATCTGAGGATCTGCTCGCGCGTTATTCACATTTTCAGAAATCCCTCGAGGGAGCAACTTTCGCCCTATGCGGGAGTATGTGTTTTTTACTCAAAAGCGGATTCTGTGGGATAAATAGTGCTGACTATATACTGAGGTGTGGGAACACAGAATGCTTACACTTCAGATAACATAAGAAGGGAAGTTAGATTGAGTGTTGCTCGGCTTAAGCCCGAAACCCTGAACCTGTGACAGCCGTACTGTACGGAGTACTAGTACAGACAGAGGACTGTGACACACACGGGGTGTCACATCCAGCACACCACCCTGTACTATTACGGAGGAAGA
Organism: Cymbomonas tetramitiformis; assembly: GCA_001247695.2. Classification (NCBI taxonomy): domain Eukaryota; kingdom Viridiplantae; phylum Chlorophyta; class Pyramimonadophyceae; order Pyramimonadales; family Pyramimonadaceae; genus Cymbomonas; species Cymbomonas tetramitiformis. The sequence continues at coordinate 23,195 of LGRX02021830.1, forward strand.
GTTAGGGTGGAACAGGCAGTGTTAGGTGAAACAAAACACACCATCTCAAGCGGTGGAAACAGATTGCTAGTGGGGGCCTGTGCTCTTGGCCAGGGCGGTCCCAAATCTCTAGCTAGCACTACACACTGAAGGCTACTGTGCCCGTGATACAGATCTAGCGGTGCTACTAGGCCTTTGACAGTAACTCTAGCCACCTTTAAAGTGGTCCACAGAGCAGAGTTCATAAAGATTGAAGTTGTTGTAGTTCTCAAATTGAAAGTTCAGATTGTAGATGTCGAAGCCGTCAGAGTCCAGACTGAAGATGTTGTAGAAGTCAGTTGGTCCAGTGTCCAGATGGTCGGAGTTAGTGAAGTAGTCCACTGTGCCATTCTGATAATCAGAGCAGCCACCGTACACCACCGACCGTGGAGTAATCTCCACATCACAAAGTGCCGTGGCGGCGACGGTGTCGATCATGCCGATGCTCACACACAGAAACAAAGCGGGGATAGCTGCTGCCGTGAGGAATGCTCCGATTGAAGGTGTCCGTACACCACCAACCCGTGGAGCGGGTGGTGGGACGGCATCATGCAAGTCCCCGTCGTCAGACTCCGTGTCAGCCACGCTGGCCGAATCATGCGTGGAAGAAATGTACGGAGGCAGGGGTTTGAAGGATTGAAGTGAGACCTGCGGCTCGGGCTCGAAGAAGCCCAATTTTACAGACATGTTGTCCATAAAGGACTGCTCGAAGGGCGCCTCACCGTCAGCGAACTGCTTCGGGTAAATTCCCGCGTCCCCCTCGGCCTCGATCGCCACTTCCGGCTCATGCTCCACGACGGCATGGTCAATCACGGAGGGCGCGGCCGAACCGAAGTGCACCATCGGAAAGTGCTGAGTTCCGGACTCAGCACCACCAGCCACCTGCTTGAGCTCTCGGAGAGCGGTGCGTGCTTCATGCACGCGGGTAGCAAGGAGTGAGGGTTGGGTGGGCGTCAATCCCGCGTACTGTGCTCGGAGCCCCACGTCAATGTCCTCGGAGAACGTGAAGGGCTCCTCGTCCTGCCGAACCAAGGGATGATCATGCTGTGCACACAGTCGAGCAAAGGCGGTGTCGTCCTCAGTGTCAAACGCGGTCTGGAAGGCGGAGACGAGGCCGTCGGCGTCGTCGGCTTGCTCAATCACGCACTCGTCGCACTTGATGTCGGCGGTGGGGCAATTCGCGGAGTCATGCCAAAACCCCGGAGGGCAACGGACACACTCCGGAACGAAGGCTTTGGAGAGGACGTGGAAGGAGACGGAGTGCATGCCGTAGTTCTTCTTGTCGCCGTTGTGGCGTCGAACGCCTTGCGGCCAATTCCCGTCCTTGGGAAGGGGCGAAGCGGCGAAGCGGTGCTTGAGATCACGCCTTCGGCCGTGAAACTTCCCATCCACCCGACGGTTCTGGCGGTCACGCCAGGAGGAGGGCGGAAAGTGCACACCTGGCTTGCCCGTAGGCTTGCCCGTAGCCGGAGCCGGCCACCTAGTCGTCGGCTCGTCGTTCGCATCCTCGTCGGAGAGCGTTGCAAGAACCTTGTTGGCGGCGTCGATGTGGAACTGAAACTCTTTGATGAGGGCCTTCACGTCAACGTCGGACGGCAGGCCAGAGTACAGGATGTTCTTGTCCATGAGGGGCACGTGCTTCCGCTTGCCGGCGTTGGCGTCCCAAATCTCGAGGACGTGGGCGTAGATGTCCTCAAGGTCCACCTTGGCCAACTCAACGTCGAGTCGAAGCGGTGTGATGACCTTGTCGTAGAATTCGGTGTCGAGCGAAGCCAGAAGCTGCTTCTTCGCCATCATCTCGTCGAGAGGTCCAGAAGGTCCGTTGCCAATAGCCGTAAGGCAGGCGTCAAAGTCCTGGATAAGTGGATCGGGGTCCTTCTCGGAGTTGAAGAAGATAGAGCAAAGCTCCTCGTAGTGCCCAAGAGGTCGGACCACGCGAGGGATCAACCTCTTGGTGACCTCGAGGAGGGCACGCTTGCCATCCTGAGGCGAAGCCCGTCCCGAGGCATCAACCCAACGCCGCGCGGGTGAATTTGGAGAAGTCAACGATGTCAAAGTCGAGAAGAGAATAGCGTTGAAGATGGCGTTGACCTCCTTCGTCGCGTCCGCCAGATCAAAAAGAGCGGCGTTGGTGGGGTCCTTCTGCTCGAACGCGCGCTGCAAGGACTTTACAATGGACGTCCAGAGCGTGTTGCGGTTCGACTCACCGCCTCGGAAGGTCTCGTCCTTGGAGCCCAAGGCGTCGCGAGAGATCCTCTTGATGATGTCCACGTCCCAAGTGGAATTTTGGATGGCCGTAGCACGAGTCCGGTCCGCAGCCGTGAGGGTAACACCGGGAGAATCCGGCGTCGGCCTATAACGAGAGCCGACGTCGCGTGAAAAAATCGTGTCTAGTCTAATGCGGTTGTTGGCCCCCAAGGGAGGCGTGACGTGAGAATTAACGCTCATGTTGAGAATCCAATAGGTGGGAGCGTTGGGGTAGAGGGCCGATGTCGGAGAATACAGAAAAGTGATGGTCGAGAGCCGTAAGATGCAGTGCCGGAACGGATAAATAAGGAAGCCGTAACTGTGAAATTGCAAGATCGGAACGCGGAGGCCAAGGAATCCCACGACAAAAATTGATCAAGTTTCAGTCGAGTAAAATCCAACGCGGACAATACAAATCAATCCCAGGTAGGCGAACGCTGCAGCGATACCAAACTCAATCCGCCCGTAAACTAGCCCTCGACCGCAACTGCGAAAATCACGACATCAAATTTGGGCCCCCAACGCCCCACCAAGCGGAGCGGCTTAGCCACTCATGTAATCAAAAGTAGTGGAAGGTGCCTGGCGCACCATAACCTGTGGGATAAATAGTGCTGACTATATACTGAGGTGTGGGAACACAGAATGCTTACACTTCAGATAACATAAGAAGGGGAGTTAGATTGAGTGTTGCTCGGCTTAAGCCCGAAACCCTGAACCTGTGACAGCCGTACTGTACGGAGTACTAGTACAGACAGAGGACTGTGACACACACGGGGTGTCACATCCAGCAGATTCGCCACCAAATTCGCCCCCGTAACTTTCGCCTCGCTACGCGCGTTAATGAATTAGGTACAGTGCGAGAAAGACACGATCCACTGTCCGGCTAAGCTCGCTCAGAATCAAACTGATAATCGCATAACTAGTGTCTGGCCGAGGCTTTATGCTCTCGGAAACCCAGACAGTGAAACAAGACTGTACTACTGTACTGTACTACTGTACAGTACAGTGCTAGGATGTCACGGACACGATACGGAAGCAGGGTCAGGCTAGGGGCTAGTCAGAGCCCATAATAACTAAGCCTAAACCCGAAGTCCAGCATACAGTTTTGGAATGCTGAGACTCTTGCGCATCGGTTGCCATCATCCGATATACCCCACGAGCGAGCGGGGTATAGCGGATGCTCGATTGAGCGTTCCGAGGGTTGAGCGAGTCAAATCACACGCCATTCTAAGATTTTCCTCAGTTCTTGTTACCAGACAACAACTGAGCAGCAAGGACCCGCCAGTATGCTTCCTTAGACGCATACTAGTAGGTCTGGAAAGGCCCGTAAGCAAAGATGAAATTTTGCGGCCAGGAAAAATCATATAGTGCATCAAAAATCAGCCCAAACCCTGAATTTCCGATGACGCGGCTCCGTTGCCTGAAATGGGCAGATTTGTACCAGTATTTCAGATGACCGATTGTAGGTCATCTGAATCCGATCGTTCGATCATCTGTTAGGGCTAGATAAGGAAGCCCTCAATATATCATATAAAATACAAGTATGCGCTGTGTTGTTGAACGGCAAACACAAGCGTCAGATAATAGCGGGATGAGTTGCAGAACTTCTGTGTGAAGATACTGCTGAAGCACAACGCTTCGCTCATCTATACCATACGTCTCCCATCGCATAGATGGTACCGCCATTGGGTTGTGAACCCGAGACGTTGGTTGAACGACCAGTATCGTTGGAACGAATAGTTCGTTCATAGGTTACTGCGCATGCGTGTTCCGCACATGCTTAAAGCAAAGATGGTTCTTGTTTGTTACTTCAAGATGTATCTTGTTTTGCCATCTTCGAGTTCGACGTACGAACTCTCGATGACAGGGTCATTCAAGTCTTTCCTTGAATAATGACAGATGATGTGACTTATCATCTGGCGACATGTACAGTCATAGTCGACCGTACTGACGACTGTCATAATAATATATGACACGACTCGACATGACATAACATGACATGGTATGACATGTCTGACAGGTATGACGCGTATGACAGGTATGACACATATGTCATCGGTCATGATCCTGTATGGTATGACATGTCTGACAGGTATGACACGTATGACATGTATGACACATATGTCATCGGTCATGACCCTGACAGATCTCCCCTCTTAAAAGAGTTGTGACCTCACAACGGGCATACCTTTGTATATGTCTATGATGTCTTTGTTGTTGTCGCTTCTTGCTGGTACCAGTCTTCTTACACCGATTTGAGGCGTCCCTCATGGTGCTTTTAGGTTATTGGGGGGAACTGAGTCCACTTTAGTCCCTCACCTTACAGTTCTTAGGATGTAGCCCCCTTTGAAGTTCGTATCGTATTTCAGAGTGACGTTTCAAGGTTCAATGAATTGCGTTTCGTGATACAGATTGACGCTGGATTACTGATTGATCCACACGTATCGTGCGTCAGAGTGACGATTCAAAGCATCCGAAGTGTACGTTGCGGATTATTTGCGCTAGCCGTCGTTGCTTTGCGAACGATGATCCCACGATTTAACGATTTATAATCGAACGATTCTCGGCCTGATATAATGCACCCAACCCTTCCTCCCCTCCTTAAGCTACTTTGGAGGATCATAGGCGGCAACGGGGAGCCCGTGTTTGTTTCCGGAGTTATTTCACCGGGGGCTTGTTTTATTGCAAAGAGAGTGGCCCTGCTTAACGGGATTGGACTTATAATCCTTACCCGGTCTGCTCACTCTAATATGGTCCAGTACGCACGCTTTGACGAACATCTATCGCGATGAGTGAGAATGGATTCGCCACGTACTAATGTGAAATTTATTTAGTTATGTTTGTCAAGCACAACTTAGGATCACAACTCCGTCTACCTCAGTCGATATCTCCGGTAGCTTCGGATGACTGGCCAAGAATCCGATGACAAACCACGGCTTTGGCAAAGGTAGCATTTAGCAGTTTTTATTTATCCACAGATATGATATCTCGCATGTGCGTATCTGTGCAAGGGTATGATTTGTACAAGGCTCACTACACCTTTAGCAAGGAAGGATCAATTTCCTGCTTCTATGCAACATAATGATAAAACATTAAGAGCAAGGTATATAGATGATCGACATGTATTAGTATATATTACAAGAAGTAAGGGCATGAGGCTTAATATAATGTTTAGCCTTCATAGGCAGCTATAATGTCTGCTGCATTGGTCAGCTCTGTGGCTTTGACCCAGGTGTCATGCTCAGGGCCGTAGCCTGCATATCGCACTAAATAGTATTTGACACCTCTAGTGAACTTATCCGAGAGTATATGTGATATCTCAAATAGTGGTTGCCCTTCTTCGGTGATCATCTGTGGCAGAGGCAAAGGTGCTTGGATCGAGTCATTGTACAGCTCTAATCTGGATACAAGCTGTACCGGATGAATACGGATATCGAGGTTTCCGAAATCTAACTCGTATGCACGGCCATGGCTAAGCACTTTGGAAATGGTGAACGGCCCAATATATGGCTGCTTAAAGTGTCTGCCTGCCTCTGTCAAACCAGTCCATTGAATAAACTCGGTCCGCAAAAGAACTTTCTGCCCAACTGCAAACTGCCGAGGCATGTGAGTCTTATTGAATCTGGCTTGGCTAATTTCTGCTGCTCGGAAAATGTTGTCTACCGCGTTGGCATGTACAGCCGAGTACTGGTCAAAATGATCTCGAATAGCTCTTTGTATTGGAACAGGAGCTTCTGGCGGAATAGTGATTACCAGGTCATGAGGCGAAAGTGGTTGCGCCATCGAGTCGAGATAAAATGGTGAATAACCAGTTGATGCAGAAACTGTGTTGTTAATTGCAAACTCCACCAGAGGCAACTTGTCCTCCCACGAATTGGCTGAAGTATCATTGCAACAACACCTATGGATGAAAAAATACCATCTAATCAGTTTACAAATCAGAGGATGGTGAAATCGAATCATGAATCAACAATTTGAAAAGTACCTGAGGATATCCTCTATGAAGGCATGGCTCCTCTCATTGGCTGCATTCGACTGTGGATGGTGTGAGGACGTCATGGACAATCTCGTACCAGTAGATTTCCACAGTGTCTGCCAGAATGTAGAGGTGAATCTGGGGTCTCGATCTGAGATGATGTTCCTCGGAAGACCATGGAGCTTGAAGATATGCTGCATATATAATGAAGCAGTATGCTGAGCTGTCCAGGTCATGCTGAAGGGAATGAGATGACATCGATGAGAAAATTGACACATCACCACAAATATACTGTCGTGCCCATTAGTGGTGATAGGCAGGTCAGTGATCCAATCAAGAGATACATCTAGCCATTTTGTCTTAGGCACGGAATATCGTATATGTGCCTGACCATAAGGCTTGTGTCGCCTCGTTTTCTGGCGCTGACAAACGGGGCACTCCCGAATGTACTTGATGGCTGCCGTTGTCATTCCTGGCCAATAATACCGGCTACGCAGAAGATGAAGCATGCGATTTTTGCCTACATGACCAGAAATAGTGGCTGAGTGGCACTCATGAAGGAGAATGTGGCGAAGCTGTGATCTCACCGTCATCTGTGGGGACTTTAGCTGTTGGTGGAATGTACAGCTGTCTGCCATATATGGTCTTACGATAGATTAACCCCTGAATGAGCTCGAAGCTGTAGCTGCTGACTGACTGTGATGAAGTCGATGATGTCAGTTTAGCCAAAATAGTCTGTGCAAATGTATCACGATCATATTCGGATATAATGATGTCGTGTAGCTGATGAGCTGATGAAGAAGATATAAGAGCAATGAATGTAGGATCTGCAGATGACATGACCTCGCTGATGTCCATGTGCTGAAGACAATCAGTGAGTTCAAAAAGTGCAGAGATACGAGTGAGTGCATCTGCGACCTTATTCTTATCGCCAGCAATATGCTCTATACGGAAGTTGTACTCGGAGAGCTCATCCAACCACCTTGCCTGTTTGGGGCTCAGTGTGGATTTGGTCTGGAAATAAACCAGTGGCTGATGATCTGAGCGTACAATGGTCTCAGGAGCTCCCAACAAGATGTGGCGAAAGAATCGGAAGCCCTCCACAATGGCAAATAGCTCGATCTCAGGAATAGGCCAACGTCTCTGTGTATTGGATAGAGTAACGCTGTGATAGCCACATGGCTTCATACCTTTTCCTTGATCCTGGAGTATCACTTGACCAACGTGTGTGCCTGATCCATCGACCTCCATAATAGATGGCGGTTTCTGATCTGGAAGCTGTAGTACTGGAGCGTTACATATGGCACTTTTGAGTTTATCAAATGCCTGCTGCTGCTCAAATTCCCAGACAAACTCTGCATTATCTTTAAGGAGACGATTGAGCGGCTCGGCAACTTTGGAGAACTTTGGTATGAATCTCCTGAATTGACCGACCATGCCCAAGAATGACCGAAGGGATGACTTGCCATTTTTAGCCATACGGCGTAGAGGCTGTTTTCCAACGGTAGGACCATAAGACACTGGAGGCTGAATTGCCATAACTGATCGGATTCTGTCTTCGATAATGGACAAGCCTGCTTCAGAGATGTGATGTCCGATGAAGTCTATAGATCTGACGAACAACTCCACCTTGGAAGGCCTGATGAAGAACTGGTGTTCTCTGCAACGCTGGAGAAACTGTCGGACATGACTCACGTGGCTGTCAAAATCCGGACTGTATACGATGGTATCGTCCATGAAAATGACAAGGAACCGATCGATGAAGTCGAAGAATGCCCGATTTCCTACACGTAGAGCTGTTGCAGGAGCATTGGTCAATCCGAAAGGCATGACTGTCCACTCATAGGAACCGTATCTGGTGCGAATAGCTGTTTTGTGAATGTCATCTGGATGTATAGGGATCTGATGGTAAAACTGATTGAAGTCAAATCTGCTAAACCATCGTGCACCTTTTAGCTGTTCAAGAAGGGTGTCGTGAGGTGGCAATGGATACGTGTCCTTAATTGTGATGTTATCAAGGGCTCGATAATCACAGCACATCCTCCACTTCCCACCTGGCTTAGGAGCGAAAATGATAGGACATCCATATGGAGATGATGACGGACGAAGGATACCCAAGTCGACATATTTGATGATCTGTCGTTTGAGTTCTTCCATCATGGGTACTGGAATGGTACGTACTGGCTGCGATGGTGGCTTGTGCCCAGGTTCAATGTTGATTCGATGATAACCACCTTCAAACCGTTCTGGCCTATGACCAGCTGGAAGATCCTCCTGGAATATGTCTGAAAAGTCTTCTCTCATCTGATCACGTGCTGCTGTGACCTCGGGGTCTTCCATAGTGGTGTCTGTGTCTGATGCTGTAAAGACCAGTTCACCGTCGACCTCTGAGAGAAAGAAGAGATAAGCTACGGCTTCTTCAGCCGAACCACTGGATCGAATACGACGAAGGTGCTTTCTCATGGTGGTGGCGCTGACCAATTCCATTTCAGGAAGGTCATCTGAGTCTGGAGTCTGTTCAACTCTGGACAATACTGTGCGAATACTGGAGCCTGATGAATGCTTCCTAGTGATCGTCAAATTTTTGGTCTGAAAGTCAATGTGTGGATTTCTCCTCTCCAACCAATCTTGACCCAGAATGACAGTGAATGGTTTCATGTCAATGATGTAGAAATCTTCTGTATCCTTATACTTGCCCAGCGTAAATGTAGCCTTGGGAAGATAGGATGTGCATGGTAGTTGGCTTCCTCCAGCCAATCCCACTGAAAACGATGAAGAGTCTGTGGGTGCTATACCAAGCTGAGCAGCGAACTGTCTGTCAATGAAAGACGATGTGGCTCCTGGATCTACCAAAATGTGAGTACTCTGTCCATATACTTTCCCTTTGTACAACAACTTCTTCTTCTGTGATTTTAGCTGTGCTGTTTGAGACTGCATCTGTGCGATGTGCTCTGAGGGAGTGTCCATCTGCTGAAACTGCAATGTCAGACTGGAAAGGACTTCTTCTGAGATACTCTCAACCCGGCCACTTGCTGCAGTGGCATCTTCAGGCTGATCTACCCTCGGGGTGCTCTCAACACCGGTACCTGTGCAGTACCCTGAGAGTTTCCCTGAGGAGCTGGAGCTGAAGCTGGAACTGGAGCTGGAGTGGCAAAAGGTTATTTCTAGATTAACTTTGGGCCGAAAACTAGATTAAGAATGACAGTGCCTTATTCTAGATTAGGTTTGGGTGTGTCATGTCGCAGTCGCATGTCTTCCCGCTCGATTGTCATCACCATCAAACCCTACTTCTAATCTTGAAACTGAGTTCACAGTGGTGGGCGAGTTTCTTAGAACAACGGTAGGTGGTTGTAATGTCGCCATGTTTTTTGGAAGTATAGGGTGTGGTGGCTCGGCAAAATCCCTCGGGGCAAAGGGCTTTTATTTTGTCACGGCACTGATCTTCCGAGGTCACACTAGCATATATATATACTGTACCCAACTTTCCTCATCTATAAGGTTTTTTCGAATACGTTTCTTTATAGTCACGTGTTCCTCGTCCTCCTCCTCCTCCTCGGTATCGTCGTGATATATATTATTCAAATTACCGGGACTAGCCCATTCGATATCACCTTCGGTAGCCATTGTTTCCATTTAGTATAAGACCTTTGTGAGCACAAACCTTTCAAGTATTCATTCCGTACCGCGAAAACGGACAGCTCACTCCACTCGCAACATTCGAATTTGCATCGATGTGACATAAGTGGACGCTCAATATGGCAGCGCGGGCGTACTCTATATGACATACGCGGACGACATGCAACGTGTCATTTTTAATTCGAAAGTAGGCACTATCATTTTTAATCTAGTTTTCGGCCCAAAGTTAATCCGGAATAAACCCCGAGCCAGCTGGAGTTGTAACTGCTGCATTGATGCTGTGCTGACTCTTCAGTTCCTTAACCAAGGTGTTGATCGTATTGATGAGTTTGCCGGACCCATCCTTAGCACCCTGATTCTGCTGCTGCTGTCTCCGGTTCTGGAAAGGACTCTGAGCTGGTGGCTTACCCTTGATCTCCTTTCCATCTGGGGTCTTGGTGGAATAGCAATCCTTTTCGATGTGACCAACACGACCACAACGATTGCAAGACTGAGGATTCTGTGGTTTTCCTTTTCCTTTGCCCTTGCCTTTTCCACCTTTTCGTTCCCTTGTTCCGATTATGATTGAAGTTCTGGCTGCCACTCTGATTCTGATTCCGATTTCTGTTGGATCTGTCATATGGCTTCTGGCCACGTCCTTTGTCCTTGTCCTTCTTGGCTGGACCTCCGGATGACTGTTCCTTCTGACCCCGATAGTGAAGAGTTTCTGACTGCTTTGAATGAATGACATAATTCAAATCAAGCAGTATCTGTGTGGTTTCTTGCCACGACGGATTGTTCCTTTGCTGTTCTGTCAGGAATCTGAGTTGGAACTGTCTGCGGAGATCTGGATCCATACTGGTGACGAATCTATCCTTTATTAGCACATCATTCAAATCAACTGCTGCTAGAGAAGCCAGTGATGTGAATGTGCGCAAATAATCTGCAAAGGTTTGGGTTCCTTGAGTCAGTGCCATAAGGTGTTTCTTGGCTACAGTAAACACTCGATTTTAAGAAAACAGGAATTTTAGGTCAGTCTAGCAAATTTCTTATTTATATAGAGATCTTAAATATGGAGTGTTATGTGTTAAATATTGTGACGAAATCAAAAAAGCTGGCTACTTTCTTATTGGCGGGTTTTCTTATTACTGAGTGATTACTGTACTGATCTCTTGTGAGGATTACCAAATTGTCTGAGGAATGTCTGTCTGACCATTTCATAGGATAGGTGGCACTTGGCTGTTGTGCCAAGACCTGAAAATAGTGTCTGTCGTTGTTCTGAATAAGAGTCAGAAACACTGTAATCAAGTCCTTATCCTTGACTCCAGGATAGGTGAACTGGAAATATCTGTCCACCGTGTCCAACCAGACTTCTGCGTCCTGTCCTGATTTGAATTCCCTAGGTGGTGCCATTTTCACCTTTGGGACCAAACTAGGTGGAGCTGGTGCTGGGACTGAATCTGTATCTGGATCTGCAAAAACCATCAGAGGATTATCTTCTGTGAACTCATTTTCTGGTTCCTGAGGCTCATTGGCTGGATCCCTAAATCGGCTCATGTCTGGCTTCATACGACTGAGGTTGTCATAGTAGCCTATCTGGTCATATCTGGTTTGTGTGTCGGCATAACCAGCTAGCGATCCATTTCGGGACTTTAAACCGGCTGAATGCATCATATGAACCAAGAATGTCGAAAAACCATGTCGATGGATCTGGGTCGATTTTAGGAATCTTTGGCTCTTCCTCTTCGAGTGCAACCATCTAAAAACAAAACACAACACAAAAATACCTTCAGCTAATCGACTAACTGAGTGTGTGTGATTTATATGTATATATGGTATATCTGTATGTTTACATACATGTAGTACATTAGTACATAATAATGAGGTAGGTATATATATATATATATATCCACCGTCTTCCCCCCTCAAGGAAGTGTGTGATATAAGGCAGTTGTCAATTGCCTGTACCTCATAAATAGCATGCATTCCGTATAGGAAGCATCTGTTACAGTTTTAGGGTTGTTGCCCGATATATTATCATGTCTGTGTCGAATACAGCATGATATGTTAATGCCAAACACGAAGTCTATCGAATATATAGTGGCATTTTAGGGCATGTCAGGTTACAATGGCCCATATACCCAATAATGTGATTAGGGTGTTACATGATATCAGTAACCCTAAAATAGGTAAAAATAAAGCAGTATAAATATTTTGCAACCATTTTTAAGCAAAACTGCATTTAATACCATACTGAATGTTACGTGGTTTTCAGGAGGTATGTTACACCCCTGACACACACATTCAATTTTTAGAGTGTTACAGGGTGTTACACATGCTGCATGAATCAGGGATTGTTTATTGATAGCTAAATATTCATTTTAGCAAAAAAAATCAATCCGAAATTTTCAAAAAATTACACGTACAGCATTTTGACCGATTTAGTGTTACAGCCAATATGTATACCCCCACATATTCCACACCTATTATCTAGGGTGTTACACGAGATATGACATGTGTCATTATGATTTTCTCATACCTCAATAGGTATAAAATCATATTATCAAATAAAATAGGGTCCGATTTTCAATTTTCAAATCTATCGCAAACGGATTTTACCCATTTTGGCCGTTTTTGGCTATATATATATATACATATCTATGTGTGTGTGTGGAATGCAAAGTACAGAAGCACTGCAAATCACTTTACCTTTACACATGACAAATTTCATGGCATAAAAGTGAATTATTCTGCATATCAACATTTGAGGTTGATCACATTTCTGGGTTTTACTGATTTAAACCCATGGCAGTAAATGTACTTTCTGATGATATATAGAGTTATCAACTTAAGCGGATTATCCACTTCAGTGATATTTATCAATATATGATATGTTTTGAGCACAGGTCTGTGCTCTAAGATTTATCAAAATGATATCTCTTATTTTAAACATATCAGGACATTGCTTGATTATATAATCAAAGCAGTTTGACACAACACATTTGTATGTGTGTGCTTGTCCTCAACAACTTCTATCAGATGTCAATATAGTTACTGCTCTGAAAGAGTTACATGCATTTTGAACTGATCAAATCTGAATCAATTGTCATTATGCAATGTACTTGTTGTTGTTGCTCCAGCGATGATATGTGGAATGACGAATGGATTGCGCCCAACAGTTACCAGCTGTTGCATGGGCACAGTATATTGCCTTCGGGTCTGGAGATAACTCCATCCAGCCCTTCAGCATGTTGGATTATCTGTTCCCATATCTATCGCCATCACTGACACTTCACACGCACATGTGTTTGTGAAGTGTTATCTACATTATCATATACATGATAGATATTAAAGTTGGTCAATTCACTACGAATCAGTGAATATCAATTCATACAGTAATGCATTGTGTGTGCATGTATAGTACTTATTGATTAGTACTTTTTTTCCAGTGTGTGTGTGTGCTCACTTTTACACACTTACAGGAAGATAAGTTCTGGACATTACAATATTTCCAGACAGTTTATCATGCAGGATAATCAGTATACCATGCACTGAATGAATCTAGCATGATATATTAGGTTAGAGGTTATTGTAATTCCAAGATAATCTCATTTACAAAATGAGTTGCTGGTCTATTTCACATATAGTTCCGGTGAGCAATCCTTTCAGTGATCCACAGTAGAACGATATGTGGTCCGAGGAGTATCTCGACTCCACCGGGACATAACGAGCTAATTACTGTGTTAAGACCACTGAACAAGCACCTTACACTATATGGGTTCGAATATAGTTAGCATGCACAGCAAGTATGCTTTTGTGCATGTCTAATGTATTGTGATATGATGCCATCTATTCCAGCTGCTACCGTGATCAAGCTGGATCATATATAACATCTGTTATCATGATGCATGCACAACTTACAGTGTGGCAGTCACTCAGTATAGAATGTGCATGTACTCAGATGCTGCATGTAATGTGTGCTGCATGTACTGCGAGTTCAGATAAACATCTTGCACACTATATTGCAGATAAGCATGAAATGCTGACAACTTGAATATTTGTGCAGTCATCAATATGTGGTGTGTGCTGCAGTATATAATCAGATGTCAATCATGCATGCATGCATCCAAAATATGCCTGCGAGTATTAGTTGTTTTGCAGAGTATTTTGACGTGATTATGAATTGTGCAGTTAATCATAGCAACATCTTGACATCATCATCATCGCAAATTGAAAGCTTTCATAGCACGCTACAAATAACTTATGCAATCGGACGCGCTGCTGATGAAAAGCATATATCGTCGTCGCCATTTATCAGCGCATGATACGAGCGCTGACTTGTGTACGGATCAAAATTCCGTCGATGATTACTATGCCATATATCATTCTGAACAATTTTCAATTCATTCATGCGCGTGCATGTAATTGACATGCATGCTGTAAGCTGCGAACCACTTCTGCGAGAACATGCGACCATCGCGCATGCTGCCAACTGCGAATTAGTCTATCGCGCATCGACATGTATGAAGCCGTACAAAAAGCAATTTGGTGCAATCACGAAATTTGTAATGCTGCGCTGATGACTTTCCGCGCGGATAACGATTCCGCTGGTGATTTATGCTTCCGCGTCGCATCTGCGAACATATGTACATCTGCGAACCATTTATGCGAGTACATCTCATTGCTGCGCGGATGTATGCCATATGCACACCTTATCGTGTAGTATATGCGATCAGCTGTATCCTGCGAGTGCGCTTCTGCGAACGCGACAATTATTTCGCACGCTGTCTTCGCTATTGCAGCGGTATATGCGATATATCAAATATTCGATTTATTCAAGTGCGTCGCCTTATGTGCTTAAGCTCCGCAACCTGTCAACACAAAATTAATGATATCTACGCGCTGCACACAATTGAGTTCTCGTGCTGTTCGTGCCTTGACGAGCTAAATTAGAATACCATTCTATTAGGGCTAGATAAGCAAGCCCTCAATATATCATCTAAAATACAAGTATGCGCTGTGTTGTTGAACGGCAAACACAAGCGTCAGATAATAGCGGGATGAGTTGCAGAACTTCTGTGTGAAGATACTGCTGAAGCACAACGCTTCGCTCATCTATACCATACGTCTCCCATCGCATAGATGGTACCGCCATTGGGTTGTGAACCCGAGACGTTGGTTGAACGACCAGTATCGTTAGAACGAATAGTTCGTTCATACTGCGCATGCGTGTTCCGCACATGCTTAAAGCAAAGATGGTTCTTGTTTGTTACTTCAAGATGTATCTTGCTTTGTCATCTTCGAGTTCGACGTACGAACTCTCGATGACAGGGTCATTCAAGTCTTTCCTTGAATAATGACAGATGATGTGACTTATCATCTGGCGACATGTACAGTCATAGTCGACCGTACTGACGACTATCATAATAATATATGACACGACTCGACATGACATAACATGACATGGTATGACATGTCTGACAGGTATGACACGTATGACATGTATGACGCATGTGTCATCGGTCATGATCCTGTATGGTATGACATGTCTGACAGGTATGACACGTATGACATGTGTGACACATATGTCATCGGTCATGACCCTGACATCATCTCATCATTCGTTTATATTATGTATTTATACAAACAGTGTAGTGATTACTCTGGAACCCGAGTCTCCGGACTGAAATAGCGCGAATATTACTTAGGGTTTGTAACGCAGAATGGGCTTATGGGCGTCCGGAGACGAGACGAGCTTGCTGAAATCTGTATAGGCAGCCCTGACTGGGAGTTCCGGCTGACAGACTCCTAGGCCAACACTGGACTGCTGACTGATCTATAGGTTCGTGCTGTGACACACGCTGTGTCACAGGTAGGCTAGACTCCGAAACCGTCCGAGACCGTTCCGGGTATATCTAGCTTAGGGTTTATTTATCTTATGAGTTTATCCACACAGTTCGGGAGTTTCTGATATCTAGTGAACTAGGATATTCCAGTAGGTCGTGGCGCCATCCACGCTTCTATTCCACTTGCTGATTTGGCCATGATTGGCTATACGGCCGCTTGGAGAGGTGGTGCGCGCGGGCGCGTTTGGGTGCGACTAGGATTTATGGTATGAATTGTTTGCGGTAAGCAACTGGGAGTGGCGGTCATGGGGACCGTGCCTCGTTACGGACTAGTCTTAGCAATGTTCGGATCCAGTTTTGCACCGGCACTGGCCCTGCTGGTTACTGTTTTCTGGGCTGGTGTTCGCGACACCTTCGACTTCGACGACATCTTCGAGTGCCCCTCGCCGCTCCGCTCTCTTAGCTCCTCTCCGCTGCTGACCATTACCATTTTCCCGCTACCACACCCAACCGCGCGACTGCGTACCACCTCCCCTCTGGCTTTTCAGAGTATGGGTATGTTGACCCGAGCGAAGAAGTCCCTGGACAGGGACAGTGACATTGACGCCTCACTGAGGCTATTAGACGGGGTTCGGAACAGTCCGACGGTGCGTACGCCAACTGTTCCGACCCCCGCTCCGACTTCCAACGAGGATGCAGACGTGGCGACCAGGAAGTACTTACACGCAGGAGCAGAGCAAGCTGGTTGACGACATCTACAAAGCGCGTCTACACCGCCAATGGGCCAAGGGTGTCCGCGAGGATGTCCTTGGGGACAAGAAGCGCCACTTCCGCGGTACGGACGATGCTGGCCTCCTCTCCGAGCTGGTGGTGCAGCTGCGTACGTCGGCTGGACTGGAGCTGGCATCCTTTGACCTCGAAGACCCTCTGGCTCGTGTGGTGACCAAGGTCAACGGCTTGCTCTTCGACGTTCTGGCTCTGGTTATCGAGAAGCACAGCAACGCCTACGTCTGGTTGACTGGCACCGACGCCTCGTCTGACCGTGATGGACGGCGAGCCTTGGTGGACATCATCAAGGGCTGTGTACCGGTGGCGCTACGTGAGTCGCACCAGGAGGAGAACGCCGCGTTGCGTTATCCCGCAGACACTGACCCGCAGCCCATCTTGGCTCGGGAACAGCGTCTGGTGCGGGATAACAAAGCTACGGACTGGACACCCACCGAGGAGACCAGGAAGCTATCCCTGTACAACCGGCTGGACCCGGTGTTTTACACCGCGGTCAAGGTGCGGTATCCTCTCGCGGCCGATCTCGCGCATGTCTCCCTGGCGTCTCTCCGCTCCCTTGTGGTGGAGATTTATCAGGCTTGGGCGCAGACGGGGGCGGGGAAGGCAGTCTCGGGCAAGAGCGGCATCTCCGCGCAGCTCTCCAGCACCGAGTACGGCGCCCTCCTCAACAAGATCAACGAGCTTCAGGAATTGCTGCGGCAACAGCGCGGGGCGGACGCGCTGCCGGCGCAGCAGCAGCGGCAGCAGCGGCAGCAGCAGCAGCGCGGTACGCAGCGGGGATTCCGTGTCGGCACGCACCCGTTGCCTGCTGCGGTCGGTTTCGACCGTGACGACCAGAAGGCGAAGCCCTTTTGCGGGAGGTGCAAGAAGGCGGGAAAAGGTGAGCAGTACCACTTCTACCGCGACTGTCCGTTGGGCGGGCGTCAGCATCCCCCGCACTCGGCCGCGGCATTCTGCATTCCCATCGACGAGGAGGACGCGGAGGGGGTGCGTGCATTGGCCATGTGTGCCCTGTTCCAGCAGGCGGCGGATGATGGGGCTGAGGCGTTTGCCACTGCGGCATCTACGTACGGGCCGCCTGCGGTACTCTGTGCGGGTGCGGTGGGCGGGATCGACGTGTCCGCTTACGGCTTCACGGTAGAGCCGCAGCCGCTTGCCGACGAGCCCGCAGGTGACGACATTCATCAGCGGCTGGACGATCTCGCCGCGGAGGTCCATGCCGCGGCAAACTGCAAGGTGCACTACACCCACGCATCCTTCCCACCACCGGCGGTTCTCGAGCCGCGTGCATCGGCTCTGGTGTGCGGCCCCGCGGCAGCGGGGAACATGCCGGAGGAGCAGGTTCCGGCAGGTGGTGCGGCGGCATCGGCGTCCGCCGTGCCGGCCCCTGCTATACCTGTCTCGCAGGAGGAGGATGTGAAGCCCGTGCCGCTTCAATCGGCGCGGGTGACTGCCACGACGGACGGTGAGTTCCCTGGGTTCGTTCAGACCGTCAACCACGCTGCCATCGCGCCGGTTGACCTCACCGGCTACGACACCGACGACTACGAGGACTTTGCCGACGGCAGCTTCCGGCTGAAGCCGCGGGGTTTGCCTCCGTCGGCCAATCATGTTTCCGGGCCACCCGTGGACGAGCAGAGGACCTACGGTTGTGGGAAGCCGCCCTGGGGCTTTCCTGCCACGGTTGGGCCATGGGGAATTCCTTTCCTCCTTTCCCTCGTTCTTTGCATCTCGATCATGGGGGTGGCAGCCGTGCCCGATGCTCAGTCGGCTGCGGGATTGCCTTCGCCTGGTGGTGATCTCGATTGGGAGACTCCGTCAATTTTCTCCACGAATGAATTTGTTGAATCCGTGATCCCGGCTCAGGGTTTCTTTGTGGCTGACAATGTGCCACCGCTTGAGCCGCCTGAGCCCCCTGACATCTTTCAGGATCTTGCTCAGGCAGATTTGAGCTTCGACATGGCCTTCTTCTACGGTGTGGCTCTACATGAGAGAGGTCCTTTCGGGAACCCTCCCTTCGGGTCGGACTTGATTGAGACCACCGCTGGCTACTTTGGTGCTGTCGATTGACTTCTTGTTCACTCTGGATGCACACCAACATGGTGGTGTGCGGAACTCCGGTGACTTCAACAACTTTTATGGTTTATGCTTTTGCTTTTTGACATCTACAAGTTATATTCTGGCTTGCTAGCTCGGTGCTTTTCAGTTGTTTAGCGGGTGCACAATGCCCGTAGGTTTCTGCACCTGTGCTAGCTAGAGGGTTTCCAATTTGTGTTTCAGAATTGCACAGTTGGATTAGCAGTTAGGTCTGTCAACCTGGCTCCTGCCCTAACTTATCTTACATTATCTGACTCTCCTAGACAGTCACCACCCACAGTGCTGGGGTGGTGTGCTGAAATCTGTATAGGCAGCCCTGACTGGGAGTCCCGGTCAGGCCCCTATGACAGACTCCTAGGCCAACACTGGACTGCTGACTGATCTATAGGTTCGTGCTGTGACACACGCTGTGTCACAGGTAGGCTAGACTCCGAAACCGTCCGAGACCGTTCCGGGTATATCTAGCTTAGGGTTTATTTATCTTATGAGTTTATCCACACAGTTCGGGAGTTTCTGATATCTAGTGAACTAGGATATTCCAGTAGAGCTCCACAATCATCAAGTAACGCAGCCCTCGAATCGAATCGCGGGTAGCCGCGCGAAGCGCGGCTCGTCTAAACTCGGGGACGAGAGTAGTGTAGTGATGAGTGAAATGAAAGACTACGTTTTCACTATATATAAACTCGGTTTATATAAAATTCAGCTCGATCGTGAGTACAGATGACGCGTGACACAGTGTCGTCACCGTCTCATCATCCCGCCCTGCTATTCGCGGTTTGCTTAAGTAAGTAATTAAGGTAAGGTAAGGTAAGCTTGAGCTGCTCTTTCTGAAGTGTCTTATTATCAAAAGTTTGATCTGAGTTCATCTTGACCCTCAAAATCTCGGTTGAAGTAGGGTGGGTATTTCCCAATTTTCCTTAAGATGGCTTAAGCCACCTTAAGCTAATTATTAGCTCACGGGGGCTTCCTCGAAGGCGCTTTTCAAAATTTGGAGACCCATGATTGTCAAGATCTCGAGCTGCTCTTTCTGCAGTGTGTTGCCAAAAGTTTGATCCGAGGTCATCTTGACCCTCAAAATCTCGGTTGAAGTAGCATGGGTATGCAAAAACCGGGAAAATCGCTCAAATTTCACTAAATGTTGCACCCTCTTGGATACTTCCCAAAATTGCTCACCGGGAACTTGGGCTCGCCGAATAGTGCATATAGTAGTGTCTAAAAGAAGACATTGTCGCCGTCATTTTGATAAAGCCTATCGGACACCAGGTGGGAAGGATGTCATAGCCTGATCGCGTCATGGTGACCTGAAATCGCGACCTGACCTCATGAAGGCGTGACACAAGCGTTGCCACGCTCGTGTCGCCGGCGATTCCTGGCGAAATCGCTTCCTCACGCCACGTCAGTCGTCACGCGTTGTCGCTCGCGGGAAAACTGTTACCTCACAGAAATTCATATGTCGCTTTGTACAAAATCTGTCGTTTTCTACAGTTTTCCCATGTACTTAAATATGGAATTTACCACAGGTCCCATGCCATCTTCACTGAAAACGTGAAAAGTCCATTCTATATTTTAAAGCATATAATTATATTATTGTATTATTGTTTAAAGCATATAATCGTATAATCATATAATTATATAAAGAAATTACGGAATCTAATATATTTACTGTACGTCATAATATACACAAGTATTATATTTATATTTGTATTTATAACATACTGTCTGGTATGGAGACGAGGGCGATATGGTGGGGGGAAGGTGGGGAGGGGGGGGAGGTTGGATATGTCGATAGCCGCGCAGGGGGTGGGGGAGGAGCCGGACGGATCCATGGACATAAAAGTCGGGTATTGACGCCCGATATTGTTTTATCGATTAATCGCAGAAATCGTGCCTATCGATTTTATTCCGTTGCCGAAATAATAATAAAAACATCCTCCACCCGCCCGCCCCCCATAGTTGATTTAATTTACTTTACATTAATAAAACAAATCAAATCTTATTAAAAATATAATACTTATGTGGGGGGGTGTGTTTGGGGCCGGCACACCCTATGCCCCATGCCCCTGCACACCCTATGCCCCATGCTCCCCTTTGCTTACCCTAT
>LGRX02021830.1:52414-90666 GCA_001247695.2 Cymbomonas tetramitiformis
CTCTGTCAGGGCACCGTGCGTTGTTTCGCTGTAGCGGTTTCTATTTCGCCAGCCCCGCCACTCAAAATCTGAGTATCGGTGGTAGATCCACCCGCCCTCATACCAGTACACGAGATGCCTCACACCGAACCTTTCGCTGGATCTACGGCCGTGGACGTACATCGGCCAAAAACTCCACCGGTGATAGGTCCTGAGATTAACTGCATGTTGCCCGAAGTCCTCCCAGTCTTCTTCAGCTTGTTGCCGCGCTTGCCGCCACAAGCGGAGAATTAAAGGGTCTTCAGGAACCCATTGGGCTTGTTGTAACTGGCAGTCGCGAAACGTAAAAGTATCGAAAGGCCATATCCAATACTGCAATATTCCAATATTGGGCATACTGGTGTAGGTAGTCTAAGGTGCGGGTTGTGGTTCTATGTCACGAACGCAGGTGTGTGCAAATGACCTCCGGTTACGACTCCTCCAACATATACCCTAAAACCCTGAACCTTGGACGCCCCGATATGTCCATGTGCAGCACACCTGACACCAAGACTCACGTGTGACAATCGTATACGATTGTCAAGCAGGTGCACTAGGTCCGACAACCAGACTCGCGTGTGACAATCGTATACGATTGTCAAGCTCTGTCGTTGGGTTCGTCTCTCTGACGCACGTTTGACACTCGCATGCGACTGGGTTATACCCCCTGAGTCCCTGGTCAGGGTGGGAGGGGGGAGTCAGTGTATATTCCTTAAGTATGAAGAAAAAAATAAATTTTCTTAAGTATGGGAAAACGCAGGCGTCGACGCGGGCCGACGCGTTACCCTCCTTAAGTATGGGCTTAAGTATGGGAGCCCTACAGTAATCACTCACCTTTAAGAAAACCGGAGATTTGGGGTCAGCCAGCTAATTCCACCAACTTGCGTCACCCCGCCGTACCGATCCTATGGAATCAGTACAAGAATTAGCAAGTATTTCTTTCAATCAATAGCAATTCTCTTAAAAGTCAATGATAAACACTTAAAAGGCGACATTTTCAAAATTTTTCCGCTGCCTTTGGCCTCATATTTCTTATTTTCGAGGATTCATAGCTCAAAAAAGCCGGCCGACGCCTAAACAACTTCGGTACCCCCCAAAAAGCTGGCTGGTTTCTTATCGCGGGTTTTCTTAAAGGTGATGATTCGCGTATTTTGCGAAATCTTAGAATGTTAAGAATGTTTGGGCCCCTGGCCGTCCACGATTTGGGCCGTCCACATGTGGACGGCCCAAATTGTGGACGGCCGGGGCCCAAACAGTGGCCCGATATCATTCCCCCATATGTTCGGCTACAACTTCGTCAAAAGGCAAAAGTCAGGTGTCACGGCTCGTGTCGGCGCGACTACGGTTGTGCATTCCCAAACGCCTGCCACACACGCCGGTTTGAGCGCATACCGCAAGCAAGCCCAGCGGGGTTCGAATTCACAAAGCAAATGGGGACAAAATATGGCACAAAAGCCCATGCGCATCGTGCGCACACGTGAACACTGCTAAGAGCGCTTGCGGCGGTTCGCCGTCTCGGGTGTGAATTTACGGTGAACGCAGCTTCGGACTATCTCGACGTTACGCGCTCAACGGGGACAATGTCACCCCGCGAGGATTTACAACGTATCCCGAATTCGCGAACGGTTTTCGGGCTGCTGCGGATCTCCGCCATTGTGGACGGCGACGTGCGTGGCTACTGCTGCGCGACGTAAACCATGCCAGGCGGAAACGCACTTCCGCCGCGCTAACTCGTGGATTCGCAAAACAAGCGCGGGTTCAACTTGCGTTTACGAAGTGTAGATTCAGGCTCGGATGATAACACGAAAAGCGGGAAGGCAAACACGCAACACAGCAGGCAATTCGCAGGTAGAACAAGCACACATGCCCGACTTCACGCATACCTCAGAGTGGCATGCGGGCACTCTGGGGATCCGAACCAGACTCTTACAAATTGAGAGTGCCAAAGATCTCGTGTGGATTCAAAGTATACGAATATGTATCACGGGAGTCCCAGTGTTGCCCCCACCTAATTTATATATTTGGCGTCCCCTAATTGCATGTTGCGAAATGCCGGATGACCACGAAGGCAGTTACCAGCCCGAGCCGCGATCCGATCAACGACCCGTTCAGATTATAGGTATCACTGGTTAGTAATTGTTATAATGCAGATATTGTGACAAATTCTCCAAAACCTAAGAAAATAAATTAACTTTAGCATCCCACTTACAAAGAGTCGTAACGGTTGAGTAAATTCTCCTAACCAGCAACAGCATTGGCAATAACATAACATACATGATGATAATACTAATGGCTGGAGAAAAAATAATTGTCGGTGAAGATGGTCCAATATCGAGTAAACTAAATTCAAGCGAGGCCAATCGCACTCTGAATTTCAGCTACCCAAACTCAGGATCCCGAGCCGAATAAATGTGAAATTTTTCATGGCAATGCGTGCGACTACAATGCAGGGATGCACAGTAGGTTTTGCCACGAGTACAGCAAATACCCAGTGTTAAGAAAACCGGAGATTTGGGGCCAGCCAGCAATATTCGCCAACTTGGGTAACCCCCCCCCGCCAGCGCCAGCGTCCTATGAAAATCGCTAAGAATAGTGGGTCATTTTGTTTCAATCAGCCAGCAATTTTCTTAAAATTTCGGTGATAAACCCGTGAAAATGCGACATTTAAAAAAGAAATCCGCCTGCGGCGCACCAATAAGAAATACGGCGCCAGCGCCCATATTTCTTATCACCCCCATATTTCATAGCTCAAAAGCCCCCAAACACACAGCAAAGCTGGCTACTTTCTTACTGGCGGGCTTTCTTATTACTGAGTACTTCCTGCATGCGTTCGCAATGCTTACTTATGGACGCAGCAGCATTGGCGACTCACCATGAGCATGGTGTGCCTGCGCATATTACAAAATCTGCAATTCGGCATACGATAAAGTGTTGTGCAGTGCACACCGCCGTACGAGTAACTATCGGAATATCATACACGACACGGATGCAACCACTGAATGTATGCAACCACTGTAGACTATGGTATGATTAATGACAACCGAAGACAATGATTTCAAAAGTTCCTTTTTGGTCCCATATCGGTAAGAAATGGATAGGACTGTCTCGGGGAGTTGAAGTTACATAACAGGATCGGGAAGCCAAAAAAGCTCTCGCAACTTAAGATCGAGGCTAGGAAATGCTGCATTTTGGGTGACATGACATGACCTAGTGATTTTTGTCTAAAACCTAGTGGGACTGGTACACTATATAGTGGAACGCGATTCTTCATATAGTGGCGTACCTACGTAACACGCGAAAATGTCATCGGGATGTCGGGATCTTGTAAATGTGTATTGTATATGTCAATCAATTTGAACCGCTCGCAAAAGTACAGTTCCACAATATAGCGTACCATTTTTATCGTATCGGGAGGGCGGGTCCTCATCGAGTATTGTCGAGGAATGATTGAATATTGTCGAGGCGTCATTCCTCAAACCCTAATCTCGTTGCATTGTTACGCAAGCAGCATATCACATTGACTGATACCTAGGCTACTCAATCCGATATTTAGAGGGTCAAGATGACCTCGGATCAAAAATTGACAAGACACGCAGGCAGAAAGAGCAGCTCGAGAACTTGACAACATGGGTTCCCAAAATTTCTAAGGACCTTCGAGGACCCCCGCCCGCCCCCGCAGCTCTTTAAGCGAATGGGCCAATTTAGCAAAGGGTAATAGAGCGATAATGTAGTAGTTCCACTATATAGTGTACACTATATACGTAGTGGTCAACCCCACTATAATGGGAGCGGTACACTATCTAGTGTACCAGTTCCACTATATAGTGGTACGCCACTGTATAGTGTACAAAACCCGCTAGGGGTTGTACCAACACCCCTAAAAATGGTGTCCAAGTGAAAGGATCGAGAGCCAGCTACAACTAGGAGTGCAAGTGTGAAAGCGAGCTACTATTCAAATGGTCAAACTCCGTGAACAGCCTGGGAGACGGCATCACAGGGATTTTTTCAAAAGCAGCCACCATCGTATACGCATCGTAGTAGTGCACCCGCACAATAGGTGAGGGTTGTGTTGGTGGGTTGATGGTCCGTACAAACGGTCATTCGAAACGATGACGGAGATTTTAGCAACGGAGCCGCAGGATCAGAAATTCAGGGTTTGGGCATCACTGAATGTTTTTTCGTGACCTCAGAAATCATTTTCCCCGCTCGGGGTCTTTCCGGACCTACTGGTATGCGTATACTGAAGCATATTGGTAGGTGCATGCTGTTCAGTTGTTGCTAAGTTGCAAGAACCGAAGCAAATCTTAAAATTGCATGTGATTTGGTTCGCTCAATCCTCCGAACGCTCAATCGAGCATCCGCTATACCCCACCCGCTCGTGGGGTATATCGGATGAGTGCAATCGATGCGCAAGAGCCGCAGCATTCCAAAAGTGCGCATACTTTGTTAAACCGGGCAGCGAGGCGAAAGTTACTGGGGCGAATCCCTTTTTACGTGAACACACATATCCCGCAACCGGGCGCAAGTAGCCCGCTTGAGTGGATTCTTAAAATGTAAAGAATGCGCTAGCGGATCCTCAAATTGTTGGTACCTACTTGGCGGAATCATCACTTGATGCATGCACATGCTTAGTGCCATGTTTTTATGTAATATACACGGTCAAACATGCAGTGAGATTCAGCCCGTAAGTTTTGCGAGAGAGGAATAAACGCTTACACAGCGAAGAAAAACCAGAACGACAAAATCGAACGACTGAAATTCGCGATCTGCCATCGTGGACGATTTCTGAACCGTTCCCAGATTTATAGCTCCGTTGCATCCAAAAGCCATTCTCCGTCATTATGTCGAATGACTGTTTGTACCGTAGTGTGTGAAATTTTGAGAGGTGAGATGGTGACAATTATTTTAGTTGAGTATGAAGATCATTGTCGGTTTACTTGTTTTATCGAATAGAAATCCTATTCAACAGATTACTCACCACCATCTATAAATGTACATCGTTCAAGCTTATATACTTGATACACCCAAAGGTGTTATACATTCAAATTACAATATGATACAGCAGCTTGGAAACTCATATTGACATATGTTTTGGTGAAATGTCCCGCCATGTGTACCCGGTTATCCCACTTGTTATCAAAACTCTAAGTGATACGTGTTTGCTGTATTCCCAAGAATCAATGTTGATATCAAATATCATATCAATGTATCTTCATATGACGGAGGCGCTCATAGAAGTCCACAACCTGGCCGCATATAACATGACCACCCCATCACAACTCCATTGAACTAAATAGGCTCGGTGTACAAGTAGCACACACACTGAATGGCATGAGATCGGTGTACAAGTAGCACACACACACACAGTGCAGTCGGTCTTCTGCGGCTACGGGCTGACAAAGGAGTCGGTCCAAGGATAAGCACACCCACGAGGGGTCGCAAGCCTGATCATCCGGCGGGCTGTGGAGCGGTTTCCGGCCGTAGGTGGGTGGCACTGCGCTGGCGAAGGGCGTGTGAGAGGAGGCATGGGCCCGGACCTGGATTAGGGGGAGGCGGCTCGACGGGAGGGGGTGGAGAGGTAGCGGCTGATGGACAGGGTGTGGGAAGACGCGTTCGAGGAGACAGACCCTGCCACGCAGGATGGATTGGGTGGTAGGACGCAGGAATCTGGGGGAACGCAGCATGAGCAGTGTGAGCAGGCTTCCGTTGAGGCAGGCGAGGCAGGCGCGATGCCATCGAGGCTTTTGGAGAGCATGGAGGATGTGCGGCGGGAGGCAGAGCATCTGAGCACTGTGGAAGGACAAGGAGGGGGCGCTGCCGAGGCGCGATCTAGGGGGGCGCGTGTGGGGCGGGCCCAGCCACGCGTGTCAAGTGTCCAGGATATCTTGACGGATTAGGATTACCTTTCGTTGCCGGGCCCGGAGGGTGGGGTCTGGACTCAGGAGCAGAGTCGGGCTCGCCGGAGCAAGCAATGGCCTTGGCTGAGGGGTGGCCACCTTGATGGGGCGAGCAGGCGGGTGGCGGCCTTCTTGGGGGGAGTTGTTGGCATGGGGAACTGGTGAGGGTGACGGGGGAGATGTGGGGAGGCTCGCGGGTGGAGTTGACACATGCCGGGCCCCTCAGAGCCCGGGGGCCCATCCCGGCAGCGATGACCACTTACAACATGTTGCACGGTTGCATACGGCATCTCATCAGCTCCTGTGCCCACGGGGCAAGGTGCTCGCCGTGCCGAAACTAACAATGAGCAGCTGTCGGGAAGTCGACGACCGGATGGTGAACCATCGGCCACCGGGAGGGCTTGGGACACACAGGCAACTGTGGGGATGGGACCCAAGTAGGAACAGTGCGGCACGACAGTTGTAGGGCATATGTGGAGCACATTGCTCAAGTTCGCGGCTACCTCGCAAGGCATTCATTGCAAGGGCTTCAGTCACGTGGAGTTGGTGTTGGGGGTAGAGAGCTATAGGCGCAAGTCGGTGGCGGGGGCGCAGGTTCGGATGAGGGCGGCCCATTTTATCATTCTCAGCCCCTTGGGACAACCCTTGGGGATTCTAGCCGTGGCGTGGGTGGGCAAGCTCTCTTGAGACCAAGCTCTAGGGCGTGTAGGGGGCAGCGGTGTGGTCCCGAATGTGGGCTTGGTGGTGAAGAGGGGGCTCGAGTGGCGGAGGTGAGCCGGCTTCAGAGACACAGCGGCAGTGCGCCGGCAGGGGGGCTCAGGTGGCCCGGTGAGGCTCAGGGAGCAGAGAGGTGGTCCTGCGCGTAGGCTTGGTGGTGGAGATATGGCTCGCGCAGCTCGGGGGGCAGGAATGAACTGGCTTCAGGCACAAGGCAGCAGTGCGCCAGCGGTGCGGATGCAGAGGGGCTCGGGTGGCTCAGTGAGGGTTAGGGGTTCCCATCTTCACTGGTGAGCTCCGGAGATTCCGGATAAGTGTCCTGAAGTGTGTGCTGAATCCTTTGATCCCCGGCGTGGGTACATAGTGCAACCGGTCTTCTGTGGCTACGGGGTGCCAAAGGAGTCGGTCCAAGGATAAGCACACACACGAGATGAAGTGAAAATCAATTTTGTAAAGCGTTCATTCGACATCAACTTGAAATTCAAAGCTAACACGCGAGTCTCCCTCCTCATTCGAGAACTTGATGATTGATTTAAGCCTTGTGACCATGCGACAGGTGGTAACCCCACCATTATTTTCTTTGCGTGCCCAGTGCTACAACGCTTCGACACAACCTCATCCACCGACATACACATGTATCCACTACAATGAATGCCAATCGGAAACGAACCTTGGGATGCGCACGAATGGCATCTCCCGTAAGTCGGCCAACAAGGCGCAGTCCATGAGCAGATGATGCCCTGTGTTATGAACCCCATATAACAGTCTCCCGTAAAAAGAAAGGATGCATCTAAGTAGATACGCCGCCTGTGGTCAATATGTTAGGGCATACACACCGCATGCACGGCCTGGTAGTGAAGGATATTGAATAGGTATACTGGTGCCCTCATTGCACATCTTGAATACAATCAGCGCAACACGATGTTGGCATGTCACACCTTGACAGGGCGACATACGCTTGTCCACACTCAAAAACCTTCTCCAAAGAGACCTGATTGCAAACCCCAATCAGCTCGAGTCAGCACTGCCTCATTGTCGCGAGGGCACGCTACTCTCAAAAAATTTGAATATCAACGGTGCGCATCGGCTTTTATACGGGGCAATCACCTCTACCCGGTCGAGTGTCATCCCTTGTGACTTGTGAATTGACAATGCCCAACCAAGTTCCAGTGGTACCTGTTCGATTTTGACCACATAAATCCTAAATATTGCATTTCATCAAGCGTCATTCCTTATCAATATATGCGCAAACACATCATGTGGCGAGCCGATGAAACTCACTTGTAACATCGAAGCGCCCGCTAAATTCCATTGCTGACGCTCAACAACACACTCAGTACCTGATGACCCTCCCGCTCGGCGTGATCCCCTCCATCACCCCAAATCTCGATCGCACTTAAAACTGAGTCAAATCCATGGATGGGACTAAAGATCCTGTTGGATGTATAAACAAGGGACCACCACAATAGCTTTTCCGGGCAGTGAAGCCTCACCGCATGCGAAGTGCACTACGGGTAGCTTTAAAGTGGCGGTGAAGCGAACCACCTGCCAAGCACTCGCGTCTTGTGGTGTTAGGCGCTATTAGTGCAATTGTGGCCAACGCACATGTCAATAAAAACTATTTCACTTGACAACAGTTATCCATGATGACACGCGGCGGAAGATGACATAAATACATTCATGTGAAATGCGCATATCACTATGCGAGGCAATGGCTTTCACACAATGGGGTTCAAGGTCAATATTTGGGTTGTCGATAGTCGATATTTGCACACATGTGGCATGTGACCGTATTACAAGTGAAGCCAAGTGCAACCTACTTGCCATGAAATATCAGTAAAGCACACATTACATGTTATGGACAACAAGCAATAGATCTCCATGGAAACTTGAGATAGACGGGAACCGGTATTCACCACTCCACGGGCACCATTGCATAAGCCTCGGGCGAGGTCGACGGTCTTCACAAGTGTAACTTGTGCTCCAACTAATCAATCCACGCGTCCAACACTTTCAGCAAGCTTGGTTCGGTTGTCTTGAAGTGGTAAAAGAGTGGTGGCCTTGGAAGGCATGGATGCGGTGATTACTTTGCTTTGTTTGAATTGAAGTAGCGGAATTTTAATGGTTTCCTCTAGATGAGAAAGACGACGACACCTGATGACACTGCACCGGCAGATTGAGCCAGCATGATAGTCACAATGGCACAAGGACACTATTGAGGATCCACAGCATTCGGAGCCGTAGTAGCTTCTTTTGTGTTACAACGAGCACACAATATTTCATGTTATTTCATGCGAGGTGACATTTTCACTTTGTTGTGAGCACACTGTTGAACAACAAACATTGGATTGACCCCAAAAGTGAAAAGTGCGGCTTCGAAGACAGACCGCCGAACGCCAACCGACAATTTCCAGGATACGGAGAGAGCAAGCCCAACACGGCGTCGAAAGAAGGTGTTCCGGCGCAGCCGTTGACAGCAGTGCAACGGCTCTCCAAGCAGATGAGCACTCTCAAGGTGAGAGTCAAAGAGAGGGAGACACGCAGAAAAGCGGAAGCTAGAGCAGAGGATGAGGGGTGAGCCACGGGTGCAAAGTGCGACGCCCTCGCTGGAACTAGCTGCTCCAAAAACTGGCGGAGTTGGAGCACATTGTGCACTTGTCACACGTCAACCCCTACCCCAAGCGTCCGAAACGAATGAAGTACGGCACGGCGCGGACTGGGCCTCTCACCTTTGAGGTGCAGCATAGCACGGACCGGGCAAGACGCAAGCAACGATTGGTAGGCACCATCCGACCCCGCGGCCTTCTGGGCCTTGAATGTGACAAAGTCACCTGGCAACTCCTCCAAATGCTGCGGCCGCCACAATCCACCATTCCCTCCCTTCCATCGCGTGATGGATGTCCAGCACCACGCGCACCGGTCACTTTGGATCCGCAACATGCCGCGCAATCGCATCACTCTCGAGTGCCTTTGTGCGGAGCCTTGGTGGCACTTCATACCCGATCGTAAGGTCGGCTTTTCAGACATCTCCATGGCGGCCCCTCAAGGGATGGGATCTTACCATGGCGTTGATGTGGTCGCACTCCTTGCGATGCGTGTGCAGCTTGGTGGGCAGAATGCCATCCGCGTGGTCGTCTTCCCCGCTTCGACACATCGCCTTGAGCTCTCGCAGCTGCTCCTGGGAGCACTTACCCTGTGGTTGCGCTCGCCACACAACGCAAAATAATGCTTTCCCCTCACATTTGGCGCTGTGAAACCAGCACATCCAAAGCGTAGGCGCCCGAAGTGCATCGCAGAGAGCACAATTGTGGATGGCCGCAGCCACACCCAAGCAGGGGTAAAGCTCGATCGTTAATTATACAATTTTTGATACCGTTGACGAGCCTAGTTCTTATAACCCAGCGGATGGCTCATCGAAAGCCGTTAACTCCCGAGATCGATAATGGTCGAGGTTGTAAAGTGTGACTCAAATCGGATATCGAAACATGAAACATGACAGTGGATGTCATGGCATCATACCTGTAGTCATCATCAAGGGTCTGCACCGCGTGATTGCGCAGAGGTGGCAGCAACGAGGGCGTGCAATGATGGGTGGCAACGGACGGATTGGGAGCGCACCTCGCGGATGGCATTCAGAACTCGGATAAAGGACATGTCCGTTTGCCGCTTAACCTCCGTCAATTCGATGCAGATCTTGATACATCTGCCATGTGTCACGTAAACAGCGGCATGAATACCTCTTTAGAGGTCATGCCCTCCGATATTATCGATATGTCTATCACCTGATGTGCGCGAAAATAAGGATGTCGCGACATGCAGGGAAGAAGAGGATGGGTGAAGCAAAGGTGATCGACACGACACCGGTGCCAACATTTATCATCGCGCATGACTTGCGCCAAAATTCACTAACATCATGGATCACAACATCAAACACCAATACCCATCATAGTCAATCTCAACTGTTAACACGGCGAGCCTACGCCAAAATGAGTTTGGTGAGGTTGCCACATGGGAAGTAGTTTATGTTGGACACGCGTTTCTATTTGAAAGGGGACTTCGGAAAACGATTTGAGGATTTCAAGAGCGAGAAGCCTTAGATCTTGAGCACAAACCACATTCCATAACAACGATACTGCCCTCCCTATGGTACACGATTGTGAGACATGCGGGAATGCATAAAAGCAAGCTAAGAAAGATGGCTTATAACCGCTCGCATGATTGACGAGCTTTGCCGGTGCCCCTAAGGGAGAAGAGATGCGTACCGCTGCCAAGCCAGACCCTCGAATGCAAACAGCCTTCGCTCATCGCCTGATCTCGAAAATCCACTCAGAAACTCAGATAGCAAACGATTGTTAACATCATATGAAAGTCAACAGTTGACATTTTTAAAATACCAATGGTCTAACCCTGCGATGATCGACGGTAAGCATGTGATAAGTGCATAACGAGAGCGGCACGGAGCATGGGGTGCTGCTATATTACATAATAAAAGTAGAACGTGACGTGATTTGAGAGGGAAATACCCTTAGAGACAGGCGGCAATTGATGGAAATCCCCTGTGGCACGCAGCAAGCATCCGGACGCTTCCTACTCAAAGCTAACGCCGCGAGCGCCACAAGAAGTGTATGCAAAAATCTTCATCACACAACTCAACAACATTCCTACCAAGCGCATCTTTCGAGCTCGGATGTTGACATTCGTATGCATGATAAATGTATTTGATTTTGTCAAAACACTCACACTTGCATTCCAATGGTTGATAGTACTATTCGCGGTAAGCTTGTAAGGACCGGCCTGGGAAGACGGCTCCCGCAGGGGCTCAGCCGCCGCGAGGAAGCCCTCACCTGAGAGTACCAGCTGAATGCCACCGAAGGGTTGCACCGAGTTGCGAATCTGCTCGCACCAATCCAATTTCACTTCCAAAAGATTTTCAAGATGCACTTCGCCGATCAGTTGCGAGGGATTGCACAGGCGGTTCTTCTACACACGCCAGCCTCCCGAACTTCCCACGCGTGGTAAAAAAATAGGAAAATAATCAAATTCATCACACCTGATCCGTTAAATCTCATCTATGAGGTCAGATTTTTCTCGCATCCTGGTGAATCTCGGTGGCCCCACAGCCATATGGCATTGTGCCAAGAGCGGCAGTCCCTTCGGAGTGCAAGTGTTGCCACAATGACCAGCCTTGAGAATATGGAGCGATACACCGGGTCCACAATGACCAGCCTTGAGAATATGGAGCGATGCACCGGGTCCACAATGACCAGCCTTGAGAATATGGAGCGATGCACCGGGTCCACAATGACCAGCCTTGAGAATATGGAGCGATACACCGGGTCCACAATGCGAATGGCCCAAAGGTCAGCCTTGGTGTTTGTATCAGCCCCCATCAACGCTGCAGTGTTCTCTCACCTCACGAGCAATGAACTCGAGTTTATCAAAAAGATCACCATCCAACATGGACACCTCGTCGATCACCAGGGTCTTGCATCGCCTCCAACGCTCCAGCCCCGCTCCTCTGGCTGAATGATGACAGATCGTCCCAACCCGACCTCACCGTCAGACGGCGCACACAAACGATGATCTCGCGGACCGTGAATTCCAACGCGAGTTGAAAGCATCCAATTTGGAAGGGATCATGCACAGTCAAGTGTGAAACATGCACACTCGAGTGTGAAACATGCAGGATCAAGTGAGGATGTGCAAAGAAGGCGCTTATTTGTGTGATGGGGTGTCCACCTGCGTACTTCAGAAGCTCTTGAGCTGATCCCTCAGCTCTGCCGATCCCCGCGAATTGATTGAGCGTGATCCCTCCTGTACAGAAGGCCCGACAGATCTCAGCCGTCCCCTTGCATTGCAAGCCTCCTTGCAATCATCCACGCCATGTTTTGGCACCTCTTCCACTGCCAGACATTGCTGTTCCGGATTGAAGCATGCCCGACAGGAACTGCGCGCCTCCGACCAGACCAAAGCATCGGCGGTCTCTGCGTGCCCAGTCCCACGCCATCGAAGTTGTCACGGCTTCGAGAGGCAAAGTGCCATGATTACCATAGCATCGAGGCTGTCATCCGCCCCCCGATGCACAGATGCACTTCCTAGATATACTTCGAGTTTGGGCGCACCTATGTTGCATGCCGCGAGCCCCGTCGTAGCGCAGATGAAGGTGGTAGCCGCAGGAAGCAGGTTCACAACCTGGAGCAGTGCGCCCCTCAATTCTCAATACTCCTTGGGACGGCCCGTTACACACGTTGTGCGGCATGCAGGTGCACTGCACTTTCCACTGCCAGGCGGCCACGTCGCTGTGTACCAGCTGAAGGTCCGTCGTTTGACGAATTTGACATTCATATTGAAGGAGGACACAGCACGCCCAAAGCACACTTGTGCCAACCGGATATGGCCAACACAACACACTCTAAGCGCGCACACAGCCCTCTACGGCCGGACTATCCAGACCGCTCTTTGCGGCATGGGAATCAATATCCGCGGCTGTTTGCACGTGTCAAAACGAGCAATGGCGGAAGCTATTAACACGTTCCCGTACGGGTGAATTCGGTAGCTGTCTGCACGTGCCCACATGAGTGATGTTGGTGGCTGTTTACACCTACCCATATGAGCGCAAATACGCTGTCACAATTACTAATCAAGTGCCCAATGATGAGATGGAATAATGACCCTGGCCGAGAGATCCGCACCTTCTGAAGCAAATACGATTTCCCAGTCCCCGCACTGCCTTGCACACCACGCGCACACCTCTGTCAATTGCATTTAGAGGGAATCATCCGTGCGTTACAGTAACCCACTCACACCCTATCCTTCAGGCCCGTGCTTAGCTATGATCATCGTAAAGATCTGGTTGGAAGACTTGGAATTTCAGGCTGGCCACTCAGGCGGTTCATACATAGTTGTGCTTCACGAGTATGAGGCGTTTTAGGACACATATCGTTTCAACACCGGATCACCATAATGTAAAATAACGAGAATCAGATATTCTGAACATCATTCTCACAGACGAAGAGAAACCCCAGGAGGAGCCCGAATCTTCGGTCTAAACGATGAGACATGCCGCCGGGTCGCCCTCTAAACGGCGGCACTTGCTGGCCGGTCTCCCTTTAAGCGGGGGGACCAGCTGGCTGGTCTAACTTCAGACACTCGCACCAGCCACGACGTTCCACTGCTTGGGAAAAGGCACATCAAAGGAACAGCATCTAATTTAAGGTGTAACACATTCAAGTGGTAGGGTGTGCACCTTCCCGTGAAGAAAACATTCTTTCCGCTTCTAATTTGCTCCAGCACACGCTCTTGAGCTGGAGCATATGCCAAATATGATTCAGTGTCTTGTGGAGACCAGGCAAATCCACGAAGCCGCTTCGGGGTGTGCGGAAAGCATTAGCACAGCCTTGTAGGAACTCTACGCACGGCGAAAGCCCTCGGACAAAGCTTTTTCGGCTGTTTGCAACTTTAGAGAAAACGTTGATGTTCGAACATCTAAGGCCACGTCACTTTTCTGGGAGCCTGATATCTTCTCCAAACGTGAGTCAGGATTTGTCGAGTATCCTGTTTTCTATGCACTCAGACTGTAGCGGTGCCCTACCTTGAGTCAAGTTTTCGCTTTCCGTCCCGCGTTGAATCGGTTTCTCCGGCTTCCCACTGTTGCGTGGAGGCTGTCGGGCTCCCGGCCGCCGCTGCATGCCCGGGGGAACCCAACGGCCTCAGAGGCAAAGGAGAGTGCCGCGACGGCGACTTGCCTCTCACAAACCGAATACGCGCGCTGAAACAGATTTGGGACGACTGGCTGAAGCTACGGAGAGCGATTCACAGCTGTGTGAGCCAGCGGTGCTGCGCGTTCGCAGAGCCACCGTAGAATACACTGCTGACTCTACACTCGCTGTTGGGTCGGGCGTAATGCAGACAGGTTTCAACAAAAGATCGAGAGAGGATGCCTACGTCGCCTGCCGCTGGATCGTCGTGCAGAGGTCCAGGGTGACTTCGCTGGCGCTTGCGTGCTGCGGAGGCGGTGCGAGCAGCCGGTCAGTGCCGTTGGATAAAACTTGACCGCTGTGGCTGAACTTGACGAAAGCAAGGCGCCAGGTTGCACGGCTCCCGCTGTGAGGAGGACGACGCGCGCACCTTGAGGATCCGCATTTTCGTCGTTGCAGTGCTTGCTGCTGCTGCAATCTCTGTCGTTTGGGTCACGCCCGAAAAGCGCCGCGCGAAGTGAACCGCATAGCTCGCGCAGCTGTTTCGGCAGTGCAGCCGATAGGAGAATCTGCGGGCAACAACTGTCAGCAGTGAGTGGGGTACATGAGATACTACAAGACACCTTTGCGCGAAGTGAAAAGAACCTAGTGTTCTCAACTTCAAATGAAAGGGGTTGGTGCGGATGGTAGGGGACTAATTACAGAGGTCCGAAGTGGCGCTGCGCGTTCATTGAACGAGGTCTCTTCGCAGTCACGCCCTCACTCTCTCTAGTAGCCAGGAACAAGGGGATCTTGCGAAGGCAAACCTGTAGTCTTTGACCCATCGCCACCGGCATTGAGATGGTCAGCATGCCTTCTTCCACTTTTCCGTTGAATACCCGTATGCCTTTCCCAATTCTCAACTCAACCTGCTCGCACGACAACGGGAACTCAAGTTGTGCGTTCGTGCTCCAAGTGACGACATAAATTTGTGAACTCCATAAAAATTCAAAAATATCTTTCGATTACCTGAGGCTTGAGCTCGATAAATATACGAGGTTCGCCTGCGTCGTTTAACTTCACGTCGACGAGGATATTCCGGCCAGTCTGCGCAAGCGCGCCCCAAAGCCTCCTCACTATGGAAATTTATATGATAGCAAGCACATCGAAAGTGGACTTGAACAAGTTCATCTCCATCAACAGCGCAACACTTGGAAACAACGAGCAGACGGTGTTCCATATACACCTACGCGCCTCACCTGAGATCGAATCAATCCACCATCAGAGGCCATGTACTCCAGGCGCACGTTACACTGCGCCATCTTGACGGAACGCACCCGAGCCTAAACTGTTATCTGGGCTGCCTTTTGAAGCGCTTTTCAAAGCATTGAAAAGCTTAAATTCTGGGCCACAGGTCGTTCGTATACGCGCAAGCCAATGTAAATCTCTCACTTCTCGCTAGGAACTCGCGTCACAAGAGTGTTGTTGACAAACGCTGGAAGTAGAATAATGAAATACGCTGCGACTTCCAAGAATCGATAACAAGTTTGGAAAGTTGCGAATACAAATTCGCACTCTATGGCCTGATAAATAGGTTGCTATTTCCCTCAATCATTTTGTTGCGTTAACAGTGAAGAGAGCGTTTATGTTAGCCAGATCTGGCAACGGTAAACAAGTAAAGTGCAAGGAAGCGACAGGTGCGAAACCATGATTGGACCGCTCCCGTCGTGTCATTGTTCTTCGTGGAACACTTTTGCGGGGCACTTCAACGACTTCAAATCCTCTTTAGAAAATTGAAGGGATATCCGTGTGGTCCTCGGGGAGAAATCGCGACCCTATTTCGAGCCGATATCCGTGAACCATTACTCTTGTCCCCAGAGCTTATGGACGAAAATAGACATTTAGGGTTTGTAACTCTGTGGGGTCCATATTTCTCCGAGCCTCTTCGATCAACTGTAACGTCGACCCTCGCGTGTCGCAGGCCGCGCAGCGGCCGCGCTCGGAGAAACTCTGGGAACAAGAGTGCGTGAACCTCATGGGGAGACAGACTTTTGCCCCCCCATAAAATGGGGGTGACTGTCTCTTCCTGTGTCACCCCTCGCCGTGTAGTGTCACTTGCATCTTGCCTGCCGTCAGTTCCGACCGATAATAAAACACCTAAGTTATTTTATTATCTCATCTTAGTCTTCGTGTGTATCTGCGAGTGCCCGACTGTTTTTTTGGAGTCCAACCTGAATATATCACAGACATATTTCAGGTTCTCCATCAGGTTATGGTGCCCTTACACGCTTATTCTTACGTACCTCGTTGACTCGTTGACAAGATCGCTTCACGCCCTGTGATTCTACCCGACATCTATCCGACATCTTCCGACATCCCGACATCAGCGCCGGACCGCCTTACAACAGCACCGGCCGACACCGCATTGAGCCACCTCCCGACATCTATTCGACATCTACCACCGTTTTTTTTGCCGCACACACAGTGTGCTCCAATTTACCGCTGGACAAACGTTATTTTATCCCCGCAATGGCCTCTACCCGACGTGAAGGGCTTGGTTCGGCTCTGCGTGCTGCCCGCACGCGGCAACCCGCCACCCCGTCGCATTCGCCCTCAGAATCGCAGGGTACCCCTGTTTCATCCCGTGGACGCCGTAGAATTGTGGGGACATCTTCATTACGTTCTATTCCGACGTCTACGCCTTCAACACTCTGGCCAGCAGCACCTCTGCTGCCGGAAAATTGGCTTACCGCACGACGTTTTTTGACCTCACCGCCGTGTTCCTCGTCAAAATCTACCCCAATTTGACTTTTTCATCGTTCGATTTGGTTATTTTTGGCGAAAGTTACGTTTTCGTTTGGGAACCCTAAGTGTTGGGCTCCATATTTGCCAGCTTACAGCGGCCATGGCTTCGTATCGTCAGCTTTCGCGCATTTCTGCAGTTGCCTCCGCGCTGCAGGTGATTCGACTACGAGCACTTACCCCTGGCTACGATCTGGTGGTGTCTGGTGGTGCTTATGCACCAGACACCAAAATCGAGTCCACCAACCACATCGTCGACATGAGCTTTGACCACTACAAGCTCACCCCGCAGTCGATTGCGTGGGCTAGATTCGCCGAATGGCCTGTGGGAGTAGTCATCCCCACAGCACATGCATGGGCGTAAGCCCCTAGAGCACGCATCTAGAGGCCAACGCAGGCTGAGCCACACTAGTTGGGTTAAAAAAAACCCCTTTGGGTCTCACCAGATGTATGTTTCCTTAGGGTTTCGCCTTAGTGCTTGCCGTAGGATCTTAGGCCTGGCCTGGCAAGTTGGCATCGTGGCACCTCACACCTTCGGGGTGAGGTGGTGTCATGGGGAGACAGACTTTCGCCCCCCCCCCATAAAATGGGGGTGACCGGTCTCTTCCTGTGTCACCCCTCGCCGTGTAGTGTCACTTGCATCTTGCCTGCCGTCAGTTCCGACCGATAATAAAACACCTAAGTTATTTTATTATCTCATCTTAGTCTTCGTGTGTATCTGCGAGTGCCCGACTGTTTTTTTGGAGTCCAACCTGAATATGTCACAGACATATTTCAGGTTCTCCATCAGAACCATCAAAGTTGGCGACGTTTTTTAAAGTCTAATTCTTGAGTCTATAGAAAAGCTGGTTTTGACAATTGTATACGATTGTCAAAGTTGGCGACGTTTTTGGTGGATATATAGTTCGGCGGTAATATATTACCGGAATATCCTAGTTCACTAGATATCAGAGGGTCCCGAACTGTATGGATAAACTCTGTCAGATAAATAAACCCTAAGCTAGATATACCCGGAACGGTCTCGCAACGGTCTCGGAAACTAGCCTACCTGTGACACGGCGTGTGTCACAGCACGAACCTATAGATCAGTCAGCAGTCCAGTGTTGGTCCTAGGGGTCTGTCATAGGGGCCTGCCTGTCAGGGCTGCCTATACAGATTCCAGCACACCACCCCAGCACTGTGGGTGGTGACTGGCTAGGAGAGTCAGAATGTTAAACCTCTAGGGCAGAAGCCAGGGTGACAAGTCCTAACTGCTAATCCAACTGCGCAATTCTGATACACAAATTGGAATCCCTCTAACCAGCACAAGAGAAACCATACAGGCAATGCAAGTCCTGCTAAACCACTGAAAAGCTCTGTGCCAGTAAGTCAGATTGAAGAATTCAAAGGTGTCAAAGTAAAAGCATAAACCAGATTGAAGACCATGTTGAGGTCAAAGTACATCTCAGCACACCACCATGAAAGTGGTGTACTGCCAGAACCAGAAACATAACTACTCGGGGTCAAAGCTCAGAGGAGCACCTCCACCACATCGATCACCGTAGTAGCCCGCCGTAGTACGGCGGAGCAATACGGGGCGGCCAAAGTGTAAGGTGTCGGTCACTAGAAAATCATTCGCCAGAGAATTTGACGGAGTCGGTGTTGCTGATTCGTCGATCACGGGAGGCTGCACTGCACCGGGGTGCTGCCAAGTGCTGCCTGACGGTGGGGCCTCGTCATCCGAAGACGATGCCGGCGACAGCGGAGGACCGTCCTCAAATAACATGGCAGGCGGCGGCGGCCCGGGATGCCATGGCACCGGAGCCATATAGAGGCCCTGCCGCCTCTGTACCCGCCGGTGGAGACGAGGTGGAATAGCACACGGCACCGTAACAAGCGGCGCTTCCTCTCCCCTGCACAGCACAGGCTGCGGGGCAGCCCGACCCGATACCTGCACAGGGTCGATGTCATTGGCCACCGTATAGGTGGCAGCTCCCACTCCCATGACAGAAATCAAGAGAATGAAGGTAAGAAGGAACGGCATCCCCCACAAGCCCGCGTGGGCGGGGAAGCCCCACGGAGGCTTTCCGCAACCGTGGCTGCGGGGGGCACCGTCATGCCAATCTCCCAGAGCACCACCAGAGTGAGGTGCTTGGGCTGCGGGCGTTGACGAATGATTTGCCGAAATTGTCGAAGTCCGCGGCTTCACGACGAAGCTGCCGTCGGCGAGGTCCTCGTAATCGTCCGTGTCGTAACCCGTGAGATCAACCTGTCCGATGGCGGCGTGGTTCACGGTCTGAACGAACCCAGCGAACTCACCGTCCGCGTCCGCCGTGGTGGTTACCCGCGCCGATTGCAGTGGCGCGGGCTTCACATCCTTTCCCTGCGAGACAGGCATAGCAGGGGCCGGCACGGCGGATGCCGATGCCGCCGCACCACCTGCCGGAACCTGCTCCTCCGGTGTGGCCACCGCTGCGGCGGGTCCGCACACCAGAGCCGAAGCTTCCTGCCCAATGCCGGCAGTAGGCGGGAAAGATGCGTGAGTGTAATGCACCTGTGGGTTGGCCGCGGAGTGAACCTCCGCGGCAAGATTGTCGAGCCGGCGGAGAACGTCGTCTCCCTCGGAAGCCGGCTGTTGCTCCACGGTGAAGCCGTAGGCGGACACGTCGATGCCGCCCGGCGGTCGGACCGCTCCCGCACAAAGCACCGCGGGCGGCCCGTACGCGGCTGCCGCACGCGCGAAGGACTCCGCCCCGTCATCCGCTGCCTGCTGGAACAACGCACACATGGCGAGTGCGTGCACCCCCTCTGCGTCCTCCTCGTCGATGGGAACGCAAAATGCCGCGGCAGAGGTGGGCGGGTGTTGGCGCCCGCCCAACGGGCAGTCGCGGTAAAAGTGATACGCCTCACCTTTTCCTGCCTTCTTGCACCTACCGCAGAACGGCTTCGCCCGTTGATCGTCGCGGTCGAATCCCACGGTGGGGCCTTGTGGGTCCCCACACGGAATCCTCGCGGCTGCTGCCCCCGCTGCTGCTGCTGCCGCTGCTGCACCCGCTCCCGCTGTTGACGCACAACCGGAGCGGCCTCACCGTGTTGCCGCTGCACGAGCTCCTTGAGCTCCGTGATCTTCTGCAGCAGTGCGTCGTACTCGCTGCTAGACAGGTGCGCGGAGATGCCGTCCGCGCCAGAAGCCGCCTTCCCCCCGCCCGTCTGCGCCCAAGCCTGGTAAATCTCCACAACCATGGAACGGAGCGAAACTAGTGACACATGAGTCAAGTCAGCGGCCATGCATGGGATAACGGACCTTCACCGCAGCGTAGAACACGGGGTCCAGTCGGGTGTAGAGGGATAACTTCCTCGTGGCCTCGGTCGGTGTCCAGTCGGAAGCTCGGTTATCCCGCACCAAACGTTGCTCCTTAGCCAAGATTGGCTGCGGGTCAACGTTTGCGGGATAACGCAACGCGGCGTGCTCCTCCTGCTGAGACTCCCGTAGTGCCACCGGTACACAGCCCTTGATGATGTCGACAAGGGCCCGCCGTCCATCTCGGTCAGTCGAAGAATCGGTACCAGTCAGCCAGACGAACGCGCTGCTGTGCTTCTCAATCACCAGGGCAAGAACGTCGTAGAGAAGCCCATTCACCCTGTTGACCACGGGTGCCAGAGGGTCGTCGAGGTCAAAGGCACGTAGCTCCAGACCAGCCGACTGAAACTCCGTACGCAGCTGCACCACCAGGTCGGACAGAAGGCCAGCGTCGTCCGTACCGCGAAAATGATGTTTCTTGTCGCCAAGAATATCCTCACGGATACTCTTGGCCCAAGCTCGATGTAGCCGCGTCTTGTAGATCTCGTCGACGAGCTTGGACTGCTCCTGCAGGTAACGTCTGACGGCCACGTCCGCGTCTTCGTTCGATGCAAGGTTGGGGGTAGGAACAGAAGGCGTAGCCGCCGTTGGCGTGTTCCGTACCCCGTCGACCAACCTCAGAGAGGCGTCGATGTCGCTATCCCTCGTGAGGGACTTCTTGGATCTCGTAGTAATCCCCATCTCTAGAAAAACCTGAGGAGAGGCGGTACGCTGCAGCACGTTTGGGTAGGGTCGCGGGGAAAATGCGACGTCACAGATACGGACGGAACGGTTGAGCCATGCAAGCGAGGGGCAAAGGAAGATGTCGTCGAAGTCAAAGGTGCCAAGGTCACCAGCCCAAAATTCGGTAGCAAGCGGGATCAGAGCGTGCAGAAAACCGTGAATGAACATTGCGACGACGAAACCCGATCCAAGCCGGTACCCCATAGCTGCGGCTCAAAGCCGCTCACCGCAAGCTGCTCATCTCATAATTCCCACTGATGCCCAAACGCGCAAACGCGCACCACCTCTCCGAGCGGCCGTTTAGCCAATCATGGCCAAACTAGCAAGTGGAATAAAGCGTGGATGGGGCCACGACCTACCGGAATATCCTAGTTCACTAGATATCGGAGGGTCCCGAACTGTATGGATAAACTCTGTCAGATAAATAAACCCTAAGCTAGATATACCCGGAACGGTCTCGCAACGGTCTCGGAAACTAGCCTACCTGTGACACGGCGTGTGTCACAGCACGAACCTATAGATCAGTCAGCAGTCCAGTGTTGGTCCTAGGGGTCTGTCATAGGGGCCTGCCTGTCAGGGCTGCCTATACAGATTCCAGCATATATATCTAACTAGCGCGATAAACCCTGAGTTAAGGGTTACGGAATCAGAACGGTAAAAAGGTGTTAGATAATAGAGAGGTATACATAAATACCTAACGGGTGTTTCCCGTCTACTGGTGACGGTCACCCAGCCTACTATAGGAAGTGACATGTGACAGTTTTGTGTGTCACAGTGTCAAATCCAGCACACCACCTAGGGTGGTGACCGGAGCTAGTAGTGAAATAAAGCAACGAACTCCCTACTCAACTTCAGGAGGAAACTTAGCACAACTGGGGCCTATACTCTTGGTCAGGGCGGTCCCAGTCCACCACAGCGAAGATTGTCAGATACTGCTGTCACGTGCTAAAACCCTAAACACAGCTCAAATTTAGAGAGCTCTTCCGCACATCTTCTAGGAAGCTAATCCATAGCTAATCTCTAGGCAGGCACGGCGCAAGCGGTCTCAGCCACTAGAGGTCCCCGGGCCCGGCCGGCCAGCCCGGAGCAGCGTGAGGGTGAGGCAGTTGCCGGCCCCCGTGGCCGGTGGGAAATCATGCGTAGACGGAATTGTGGAATTGTCGATCACGGCCGCGGAGTCCCCAGAGGCTGTCGCCTCGTCATCGGACGAGTACGGCGGTGGCGCGGGTAAGGTGGCGAAGGCGGAACCGGTGGATCGGGATCCACGAGCTCTGGCGGCAGCGGGAGAGTGCCGTGGGAGCGGAATCCCTGTCGTAGCGCCCGATACCGTGCATGCCTCCGCGGCGGTATAGCCCTCGGCGCCGCACCACCCACCGCGTCGCCAAGATCGTCATGAAGCGGCGTAGGTGGTGAAGCCGTCGCAGTTGGGACTGCGGAAGCAGCCCACGCAGCACCACCGACCGGCGGAGCCGTGCATGCGTGTGCATCGGCACCACCGACACCGGAAACGGTGTGCGGTGCGGCGGTAGCACAGATCACGAAAAGTGCACACACAAAAGACGAGGTAAGGAAAGACCCACCAAAGCCCGGGATGCCCTTTCCACAGCCGTACCGTGGCCGTGGTGGCGCAGCCGAGGCATCCTCGTCGTCGTCGTCGCTCGAGATGTAGGCTGCGGGCTCGTCGTAGCCCACTATGCCCTCCGGTGCATCGACCGCGGAGAGCAAGTTCATGCCTACGGGCGGCTCGTCGGGCGACCCCAACGCAATCCCCGTCCTCTCGATGAAGTC
Source organism: Cymbomonas tetramitiformis (assembly GCA_001247695.2). NCBI lineage: Eukaryota > Viridiplantae > Chlorophyta > Pyramimonadophyceae > Pyramimonadales > Pyramimonadaceae > Cymbomonas > Cymbomonas tetramitiformis. The sequence goes on from LGRX02021830.1 coordinate 75,376, forward strand.
GGCAAACGTGCGGGTGACGGGAGGGCAGAAGGGGTTGGGCGGACCGGTCCATCCCTCGTCGGAGTCAACCGACGCGGGCGGGGAGCGCGCGACCGGCTCCGACACCACCGGCACGGCAAAAGGTTATTTCTAGATTAACTTTGGGCCCAAAACTAGATTAAGAATGACAGTGCCTTATTCTAGATTAAGTTTGGGTGTGTCATGTCGCAGTCGCATGTCTTCCCGCTCGATTGTCATCACCACCAAAATGCCGACCATTTAAACGAACCGAAGCATTTCGCCGGACATTCTCTCGCTCTCTTGCTCTCTTTTGCTCTTTCGTATTTCCATTCACATACATATATATATTCATTCGTCTCAAATTATGCCTAGAAATCCCAAACGAGCGTGCATTCCCCGAAGGTCTCTCCGCCTTCGTATAACCAATGGAACGCCCGCGTATAACCAAGGGAAGCTTACAGACTTTTATCCGTCGCCAAAAGAAAGTAAGATCATAACTCCAAATAGTGTTTCCAAGTGTCGGCACGAGTTTCGCGACGAGGTTAGAGCCCACGGTGGTCCCGTGGAAAACTTTGACGGCGAATACGTCTTCATTGAGTATACGCCTGGGGCGGAATACGCGAACAAAGCTGGAGGTCTTACGCCGAACGTGGGCGTATTCCCCAACCGCTCGTGTCAACGTCACTTTCTTTCGGGTTACGAGCCCGATTATGCCTACTTGGGGGTGATCGCACCACAAGACTATCCTTTATTCCAGACACTCTTCCGTGAGCAAGTCGCCCGATACAATAATATTCAAGACCTTATTCGGGTTACTTGTTGTCTATCTAAGCTCCTCGTGGACCGTAACAAGGCTATGCACTTTTGCAAACGAGGTGCCGACGTGCACGTCGCTATGAAAGGAGTGCCTACACTTTTTTTATGCTCGACGTGTTGCACCCATATCGTGAGCACCGATAACCCTGGCTACAGGAGGTGTGTTTGGGACACAACTACAACTGACGGAACAGTTCACTGGCGCACCGAGTACCTCGACTATCTTGCGTATATGAAAGGGCAAGCTATGGAAAGAAGTTCCCTTCACTTCCTGGACTAAGAACATATATTTCAGGTATGCATGCTATGATACGCGTATGAGTATTTACATATTAGGGTTAGTTCTGTACAAGATTCTTAGCTACCTAGTCCTCATCTGAAGCCACCTCCTCCTCTACTGGCCACACATACCTCGGCCGGTGTAGCTTCGGAGTCGGTGCTTGGATCTTTGGGTCAAAACTTTTGTAGAACACTAAACCAAAACGAACCCCCTTGAATAAGTTTTGGAATACCACCTCGTGATCTATCCTCCCGTCCATACGGACTATGCGGCATTGCGTGTTCATGTCAAAGTGCTTCCCACCCCCCTCACTGTGCTGCCTGAGTGTGGCCCCAGAAAAATTGCCAAGTGCACACAAGTATTGGTGGGTTATGTCTTTGGTTTCCTTGTGCCTACGCACAACGTGTGCATTGGGATCGTCGGTCCGAGCAACCTGCAGGCAGTAGTGCTCCCCTTCGGCAAAAACCGGGTCTACAATTTGCATCACGGGGTGTAACATAGTGTACACCTGCAGTAACCACGGTCGGATACTTTTCCGATCACAAACGGGTGTCATGCAAACACCCTTCCCCCTTAGAAAGTTGTGTGGTGTGTCAAACATCCCAAGACCTGCACCGAAGGCATTGCAGGTCCTCCCGGTGCTCCTTTGCCACCTCCAGGTACACTTAGCTGTGGTAGGATCCCGCCACCTCGTGCACTGACTATCCTCCACGGTGTAGAGGAATTCCTCTACACCTTTCAAAAGCTTCATCACCCTGCAAAAGCAACAAGGCAAGGCAACAAGGAAACATGTCCAATAAATAAAGAGTTACTTTCGGCTAATTATTTTCCGCTCACGAGTGTCCCAAGTTATGAGGTTCTGTGTCGGGTAAACATGCACAAACACGTCCAAACTTCTTTCTACTTGAAGCAAGTGAAAATGTTTTCTTTCCGCATCTTGCGGTGTGCCTCTACACCTCTCTAGAAACTCATTGCACGACTTGTAGACTTGATGCTTTACGGTGTCCGCGTCCGGCGTTGGTGGGACGTAAATAAACCAAGATTCGGGCTGCCCAAACGTGCTCTCGTATGGAGGGTAAGCAGCAGGGCCTAAAGAAATGCGAAGCACCAAATACTCTTCCAATGCTTGCCGGCAGTCGCTATTTGCGACTCGCTTGTATGAGTCGAGGAGTTTCACGATCACTACCTTAACGCCACAAAAAAGAAGCCGCTCTAGAAATGCGGCGGTGTTCGTGTAAGGTAGAGAAGACACACAAATACTCCCCTCGGCCATAGGAAATACGTGCGCATGCAAAACGTCAAGCCGGCGGCTACTATCCTCGTGCGCTTTATCTCGCAACACTATGCGTCGTGGTGCAAACTTCGCGAATTCTAGCTCAACCCTTGAGTCTATGCCGCACAAGTAATCGCATATGACTTCCCCTTTAAAAACCTCCCCTAGAATGCACCTCAAGCAAAGCAGCGTATCGCCAAGTATGGGTTGGGTAAAAAGCGGTGTTCTTGTTTCTAGGGGCGAGTGCGTACGTGAGATTGAACCAGTTGTAGTTCACGCTCCTTGGAATGTCTGAACGTGGGTTTTTTCGCGGAGGCACTCTGCGTATGGTTGCCGGTCTGTAACCAGTTGGCCTTAGTCGAATACGATGCTGGGGCAAGTTTTGTTCCAACTCTCCAAAAGCACGCTGGCTGCCAAATACTGTCGGTCTATCAGGCGTCTGATTGCTTGTGCCCACCGTCTGCTGCGAACTTGCGTCGTCTTCTCCATCATCGTGAACCCACACCCCTCTATTCTCATCGTATTCCATCTCAACACCTACAAACTCTTCGGTGTTGTCTGAGTCTGAGTCTGCAAACTGCTGCATTGTTTCTTGCTCTAGTTTCTGAATATCGTTTCTTCTTTTTTCAACTTCTCCCTGTAACTCTGCAATATATCTCTGCTGTGCTTCCATATCCTTGCGTACGTTCTCTGGAATCTGAGCTGGATTCTGAAGCTGCTGGAACTGTGCTGGAGGTTGTCCTGTTTCGAAAAACTCTTCAACTGCAGGCGCATTGCACGGTGCTGATAGAAGTTTTCTAAGAAAATCAACTGCCGCTGACTCTGTGATCTTTTGGGGAATGGGCGCAGCTTTCGGAATGTGCTCAGCAAAGGCGTCAGGCAAGAAGCCTTGGAGCCAAGCGATAAATCCACTCCTAGCTGTAGCGTCCAAAGGAAGGTCGCGGCGAAAACAATCGAAGCAAGGATCGCTAAAGGGCCTTGCAAGCGCCCACTCTACTGCAAGCTCTCTTACAACGAACTCTATGTCGTCTACCTTTAGACCTTTTGTAGGAAGAGCTTTAAATATTGATAGGTCCCACGGCACATGTTCTGGAAACCATCCTGGCCTTGCGCCATTCACTTGCCATCTAATATTTTGCCTCTCAACTTGTAGCATTCTTGTCAGTAAGGCACGTAGAACATCACTCCGAGGCCTGATGGCTTTTGATGGCTTCTCAATATCTTTTGAATGCATGGCACACAGTGAAACTCAACTGTCTCTCATACCAAGTCATACTGTAGGACATAATATAAGAACATAAATAAACTTGAATACCACTGCTGAAAATATTTCTGCACGCTCGGAACGTTTAGAGCGCTCACTTTCGAACGAAGCTACATACATATATTTCGAATATTTCTAAGACCACCACGCTCTGTACACACCTAGAGGTATTAATGTATGGCAGGTACAGTACGCGTACGAGTACCAATTCAAGACGTATGGTCGAGACGTTGATCTTATCATATAGTAATATACATCAACGTGTCGACCACACGCCGGAATACATGTTATGCACTCCTACAAGGCGAGGATATGTATATCAAGAAATATGTGATGAGTCTGCACGTAGGTTCAGTATGCTTTGTATGTGATATTGCATGCTTTTGTATATATGGTATGCATACATATAGGCACAAGGACACAAAATACGATCATATCACTGCAAATAGAGTTGTTGTAAAATACAATCAATATAGTAGTTGTAGAAACTTGCTACTGGAGTGCAAGGTTTAGTATTTCTCGAGGAAGCTTGCTACTAGATCACAGTGTTCAGTATGTGTCTAGGAAGCATACATACAAATAGAGCAAAACCAATCGCTTACTGGCACTTCTTTCAACTCAGGCTGCAGGCAGAAAATATGAAAGCCCTTGTCACATATATCGCACAAAAGCATCTTGTCACCACGACTGGTTTTCTTACAGATCTGGCACTTCAGGGTTGGAGGCGCTTGTTGAGAACCAAACGCCAAGTCTAGCTCAGGCGAGTTACTCGCATCACCTCCCTGTTTTGCACGTTTTGCAAGCTTCCTCTTGTTGGTCAAGGAGACCTTTTCATCAGGACCTGGCTGTCTCACTAACGCATGCCGTGGCTTAGGGGGGCGACCGATTTGTGGCTGCCTTCCAATCAAGTCCAGATTCCGCTCGATAGTGGCTACTATCCCGAGGTTGGGTCCTCTCACAAGGACCGAAGTAAAATGCGGCTCTTGCACGGATATTTACCTTACGACGATGTTACCCGCACATTTTTACATCATTTATGAGTCAAAACAATAGTTGAACATGTCGGATGGATTGGTTGCTCGATATCGGTCGTCATTAGACACGTGTGCTTTAGGTGTATAATTTAATTCAAAATTAATTCAAAAACCCGGTCCTCTCACAAGGACCGGACTCCCCAACACCCTTTGGACCCACTAGATGGCCTCTGGAGGGCATATATTCTTGCACACTTCGACTTTGGGACTTAATGTTGATGTGTGAACCGCACAAGCCCTTGGTTTTGCACTTTACCATTTTGAGGGCACGTCACATAAGGCACCACCCTCAAAATATTAGAGACGGCGGTATTTGTGCGTGATTCATTTTGATATGTGATAGGGTGGAGCTATGAACCAATGCCACAAAAATGATCGTATTGCCATGGATACCCTTTCTAGAAAATTTCATATGTATATACATTCAGTTGGGAAGCGGTAGCCATGTGCTATAAACCATACATGTGTTTTTGTGGACTACCTTTGAATTGTACGTAAGAAGGCAAACTTCATCAAAATAACGAAAAGTTTCCCTCCGAAAAGTGTAGGGTAGATGTTTAGCCGCAAATTACAACCAGTAGGGGTATACCACCACTCTCAAACACTGACCCATTATTGGCGGTAATGTTTGGGCTCAATTTGATGACTTATTGGGGTTGGTTGACGATGTTATCCGTCTTTTAAAAAATCATGAGTGAGTGTCCTTGTGCCTCAACTCCTTGTGAAATTTGAAATCTGAAAAGTGAAGGAGGGTCCATGCAAATGCGACTAGTATAGACACGCCACATGGAATTTCAGCCAATGGGACATTAGGCGACTCAGTTTAGGTCACAATAAGACTGCCATATGGAGGGTAGTGTGTCTTGAATGCAATAGGACAGCGAAAAAAAATCCCGCAAATTCGGTCCTTGTGAGAGGACCGAAAGCGATTTGGGTCCTCTCACAAGGACCGCGGGATAGTAGCCAATAGGCGCCTTGAACTTCTCCTTGTAAACACCGAAGGCCAAGGTATGCTCACAAACTTTAGCCACCAAATATTCATGGCACGAGCAAGAGTAGTAGTAGTAGGCCTCCTTGGGAACGACGAGTTCTTCTAGAATTCTGAAAGAGAAATATGCCTCCTGAAAATCATCGAAGGAAGAAATGGTTGGAGGTAGCTCAGTAGGAGTTTTAACCAAGGACATGTAAAGTGCAGTCTGAGTCGCGAGCGCCCTCTTCTTGTCCACAGCAGTCATGCCTTCAAGGGACTTGTAGGTCTTCTCAGAGGGCATAAGGTACACGATACGACCATCGTTGGCCGTAGATTTCATAGTGTATTCTAGGGCATGACTTTCAAGTAGGAGCAAGCCCTTGCGCCACGTATGGAGCTCGATGGCATCGTACACTTGAAGGGGGTTTTCCGAGTCACGCACACTTTCGCGATGCATAAATATGAGTGCCTCGGACACGAACTGTCCGAACGGCAAGCAAGTTCTCTTTGCCAGGAACTTTTGGGCGAGGTTGTGATAGCACTCAGGACCGTTGTTGTGGGTTGGCTTGCCCGCAGGGAGTGACCCGTCGCGCCAAGTGCCCCACTTACCACACCAAAAGTTCTCGAACCACTCGGTAATGTAAGTTTCATCCTTGCCCTCAAACTTCGTGACCAGCAAGCGTAGCGCGGCGTCCGCCAGAGCGTCCCCTTCTCCATGCTTTGCTGTAGGGTCCCACATGCGTCGAAGGAGTCCGACATCACGCTTGAAGGTCTGGTAGTTTTCAGCCGTGAGAAAGAAGTGTTTTTTCTCGTTGACCTTGCGTTGGCAATGCGCATAGCATATCGCTTGCAGAAGTTTGACCTCTCCAGCGATGTAACTCGCCACGTGTGGGTGGGGGGGGATGTGGAAGGTGTGGCACATCCAGCTGACGACGTCAGGGAAGGTCAAGTTCGCGTTGTAAAAGGCAAAGGAGTGATCAAGACCAAAGGTGCGTGGGCACCACAGTTTGTCCTCCAAGTGATAGATAGCGTGCACGAGTAGGGTGTTCACGACCTCACTGGCGATAGCATCTTCGTGAGACTTCACGGCGAGGTAACCTAGAGAGTACCGACGGTTCTCGGAGGTACCGCCCGTCTCCACAGGAAATTGATTCCAAAGAAGTTTGTAGACATCGTCGCGTTGCAACATGTTGAAATCTACGAATAGCTTTAGTTTCTCGAGCGTTGTAAAAAGCACCACGAACCGTCGCCTATTCACTTGGGCGCCGTAGTCCTCGATGAGTAACTTGAAACTCTTGTAGAAACCTTGCACGTTTAGTTCACGAGTGTGAAAAGCATTCTTCTTGAAATTCCACCCACTTGCCCCAAGTAGATTCTTGAGTAGGTCAAGAAAAAAGGGGGCGGAAGCATTGTTGCCGATAGTCCGAATATTTTCGTTGAGAGCCTGCTGCCTAGTGGTAGCGGTTTCATTCCATTTGGACTTCTTCCATTTGCCAAGCAACTCTAGCAAGCCTTCGGCTTCATGTGGAAGAGGGGGCAACGTGGTGGACGCAGGAAAGCGATCACAACGGGTGAAGCCGTCGGCGGAAAGGATGTCGTTGTCGAAAAACGCAAGGATGCCGGCGGTATGGCCGTTAGTAGAAGCGTCGGCACGATGCAAAAACAATAGATTGTGGCTCAGGGCAACCTCCTTTAGATCTGAGTAGGTTTTGATATCGAACTCCGCTAATAGTCCCCCACGATGATTTTTCACGAACGCCTTGACAGTTTTGTAGCTGGTTGCCGGCATCTTAGGATCTTTTTGAAGTGCTTCCCATATTTGTCTCGGTTGCTTACGGTCCAAGATGAGGTTGACCACCTTTTCCTTAACTTTAGGATCCAGTTGCTTGCCATAGAACTCCCCGTGAGTATGTGCACCCTTTTGACTTAAGGAAAACCTCTCGATGCCGTCACTGCAAACCCTACTTCTAATCTTGAAACTGAGTTCACAGTGGTGGGCGAGTTTCTTAGAACAACGGTAGGTGGTTGTAATGTCGCCATGCTTTTTGGAAGTATAGGGTGTGGTGGCTCGGCAAAATCCCTCGGGGCAAAGGGCTCTTATTTTGTCACGGCACTGATCTTCCGAGGTCACACTAGCATATATATATACCCAACTTTCCTCATCTATAAGGTTCTTTCGAATACGTTTCTTCATAGTCACGTGTTCCTCGTCCTCCTCCTCCTCGGTATCGTCGTGATATATATTATTCAAATTACCGGGACTAGCCCATTCGATATCACCTTCGGTAGCCATTGTTTCCATTTAGTATAAGACCTTTGTGAGCACAAACCTTTCAAGTATTCATTCATACCGCGAAAACGGACAGCTCACTCCACTCGCAACATTCGAATTTGCATCGATGTGACATAAGTGGACGCTCAATATGGCAGCGCGGGCGTACTCTATATGACATACGCGGACGACATGTAACGTGTCATTTTTAATTCGAAAGTAAACGCAGGACCTTGCAGCTTTTTTTTGAAAAAGCTGCGAACCGTCGGTGTATAATGTTGAGTATAATCGGATCTGTTTGCGACACGACAAAAAAAATACACCTCGCGACACGAAAAAGGCGCTTTCACCTGGGATGGGGGTCGAATTGACCATCTAAGGGGTTTGGGTATTGCTCGGAGAGTTCTCCAAGGAACTATATTATTGTGTGAGCAAATTTTGATTGTTTCCGGAACAATTAACTTTTAATTTCCCCCGTAACAATGAATTTTGGCTACGGGAAAGCAAATTCAGGGGGGTGTAGGACGTATGCGATAGGGTTTGAGCATGCTAGCACCCTTAATGCGTTGGGACTTGGGAACGTGCTAATTGCTAGCATGTGAGTGTTTACTTTCTAATATATGTCCATACAGAAGATTCATGTACGACAATAAGTCCTAGAAGGCTTGAAACCTCAAATTGGATCACAGGTTATGTTATTCGCTTAAACGCGTAAATATCACTATTAATAATAATAATACCAACACAGCAACCTATTCAAGCCTAGTTCTACAACCAGCGTGCATATATTACAACTAGTATATATGCTTTTCGAGTCCTAGATAGGAGTCAGCCTGCTACAACTGGCGATCGGCGATTCCGGCGATTTTCAGCGATTCAGCCTTACATCGAACACAAGCCGTTACAACAGATGTGCAGACCTATACTGTGCACTTGAAAGCGCCTACGTCACTCACAAAGGGAGCGCCATATCAAATAAACAGGTTACACACGTGACTATTTATCTATTTAGTAAGTGCTTTCACAGGCGATTAGCTATGCGGTTGCCGGCGGAACGGACGGCGATGTCGTCACGTACGGTCATCGTCGGTTCCCGCATCCCCCGGGACTGTTGGGATTTCAACCCAAGCTGAGTGGGGTTCGCCCCAATACTCATGTCGCGAACTTATGCACGAAGCGTCCACACAAAGCACAACCCTCTAGCCCTACTACTAGACAGTCTTACTTGTTGTCAGTGCCTCCACAACACTAGCTCGGCTTTGCATATGTTTCCTTATATGACTGCACAGTTAGCTTGCTACTGTAACTATACAAAATCTCAAAATTTTTGATATCTCTTTATCTTTTCTCACAACTTATGCAAGCTCTTTTTCTCAACATGAAAAAGACTGTTAATTACAGTTCTGACGCAGTCGCACAAGGACAAGTCCACAAATGTATATCTTTACAAGCAGAAGAATACTGTATCTTTACAAATTATCTCATAACACTGCTGTTTTCGCGGTCTTAAGCGAGTCCTGGCTATTTTCGGAATCACTGTTACGAAGGCAAAACAAAAAAGAGCGTCTGGCTCACCCTGCTACGCCGCCCTACATATTCTCGCTATCTCCAAACAAGTGTAACACCCATCCGTATTTCCGTATCTCGTCACTGTCATAACTCCTCGCGCGTATCGTACTGCGCGTGTCATACGTTCGTCACAGACTGCTACAGCAAGTGTCACAACCCGGCTGAGGTACACGATAAGCCGTGGTTTGTGACAGCTGTCGCGAACTTATGCACGAAGCGTCCACACAAAGCACAACCCTCTAGCCCTACTACTAGACAGTCTTACTTATTGTCAGTGCCTCCACAACACTAGCTCGGCTTTGCATATGTTTCCTTATATGACTGCACAGTTAGCTTGCTACTGTAACTATACAAAATCTCAAAATTTTTGATATCTCTTTATCTTTTCTCACAACTTATGCAAGCTCTTTTTCTCAACATCCCCCATCTGTAGCTGCCACTGACAGCACAGACATTAGACAAGAGCTTGCTCAGCATCTTCTGTCGTAACGCCATCCATTGCGAACTTGCCCATGCTGAAGGTAAACATACCCACTCCAGAAGCTTCTCCTCCTCGCAACATCCTGGCTCTTGTCAAAGGGTTGCGGAACACCATGACCCACATGCATCTTCTGCCAATAGGTCCATGCTCCAAATGCCCAATCACATGTAAGCGTCCAGCGTGACACAGCTTACGAAAGTATTGTGCCCTGCTTTCTGTCATATCTGTCATGTAGTGCGATGGCACATGAATACAAGCCACCACTCGGCTGGCCAATACTGCCAATGGCAACGCAATATCCAGCACTGCGAACCAGGGTGAAGTCACCACCGCGTCACACACCCCATACTTCTCCTTCCAGGCTCGATAATTGCCCGGTTGTAAAGCATTAAGGGCTTCGTGCCACTTCAACTGCGGATTCCAATCATTGTTCATAACCTTCAGGTGAGGCCATTCCAGCGACATAACCTTGCCAATGACACCTGTGCCAGCCCAAGGATCCCATACCTGTGTGATCTTCTCCCAAGTCACCTCGTGCGCCAAACGTCTGACCTCCTAAGGAACTGTCATCACCAACTCTAAGCCCCAATCCAGTTGACTGGCAATCTTCACCTGAGCTCTGCTCAGTTGCGTCACATCTCCTCTCTTCTGCACTTCCTCGGGGCTCATGGCCTGCACCGTGGACGTCTTGCGGAGACTTCTCGCGCGAGTGTGCTGCTCTGCACACTTCCTGCTCAAGATGGTACGATGGCCCTCATGCCAGAATCCTGGCATCACTTCTGTGATCACTCTGCTGAGCTCCTCCTGGTTTCCCCAGGCCACTCTGTCAGGAAGATCCCCCATGCTCCCTTCTTTTCTGAGCATCTGCCGCGAGGTCAGCGCCTGCCATGGGTCTTCACGTCCCGGCCTCACTGCACGATGCGGACCCACGTCTGCAGGCAACAATACCACATCTGATCCCAGCTTCTCTCTCAGCTGCAGCTCCATGGCCGCCATCTTGTCAACGATTGACGCGCTCACCTCGGCGGCAGCTGCCACCACGGTCCCACCTAAGCACTTGGGACATTGCCAATCCCCTTCAGGTACTCCATCCAGCGCTGGATTCAGACACCACGTGTGATAACCACGGTTACAGGTGTCACACAGCAACATGGCTGCCTCCCCATCTGTCCGCATACACACCTCACACGCGAGATGCTTGCTGGGAATGGCTGCACTGCAGTCGTACTGGTCTTTCACTTGTAGGTGACATGGTGCAATATTTTGCACTGTGCTCTTCTCCCGCAGCTTCGTGCTGTCCTCCAACACCACCACTCCATCTCTTTGCACCTTGACTATCTTCAGGATGGCTGGTTTGGTGGCCACCTCCATGCCAGAGCGCGGTTGTTGTCGTATATATACGAAATCGCCTGCCTTGAACTGGAGGTGCGGCTTCGGCTCGTAACTGCCACTCCTCCTGTGCTCGTACCGTAAAGTGTCGCGGTGCTGAGCGATCTCCAGGTTGCACCCTGCATGTACCATGAGCCTCTTCACGATGGCGGCTCGCTGTAACAGATCATCAGCCAGTGTCTTCTCCTCCTGCTTCCCAAAGTCCAACTCGGGTCGAGCACGAAGATCCGGTGGCACCGTGGCTTCCTGAGCGAACAGCAAGGTGAATGGCGCCACTCCAGTGGACTGCTGCCTAGCTGCGTTGTAGCTGAGTACGAGTGACCAGAGCATCTCATCCCACTCGAAGTCCAGGCCCTTGTCGAGGGCCATCTTCTTGAAGCAAAACTTGAGGGTGCGTACCACCCGTTCAGTTAAGCCATTGCTCTCTGGGGAACTCGGTGAAGTCACTCTTCGGTCAATGAGACACTGCTTGCATAGCGCAGAGAACTCACCTTCAAACTCTGTGCCCCCATCCACCAAACATTCTGCAGGAGCCCCAAACACGGATAGAACATGATAGCGAAATGCGCTGGCGATGGTGGCGGCCTCCTTGTCGGGGATTGGAACACACACGACGAATCGCGTGTAGTGCTCAATCATGACCAAGACGCGTTGGTTCCCAGCCTTCGTGATGCGTTTCGTAGGCCACGCTAAATCCAGGGACCAGCGATACATGAAGGACTTGATTTCCAGCGGCGTGAGATTCGCCTCCTCCCGTGCATAGTGCGTCTTCACCCTCTGGCAAGTCTGGCACTGAGTGACCACTGCTTGCACATCCTGTTTGATGCCTGCCCAGTAATGGCGTTGCCACAACAGGTTCAATGTCCGCCTGATGCCCCAATGGCCAGTCCTCTCATGGTACTCACGCACCAACTGAATCCTGTCACAGGGCTTGGGCACCAGCAGCTCCTTACCACTGACGGTGACCATGTATAACTCGCCCATGAGCTCGTCCCAACGGTGACGCGCTGCTCTCTTCCTTACCCTGTGATATTCCTCCTTGGGCACCTCCACTCTTCCTCCTGTCTTGACCCACGCGAGGCATAGCTCGTCCTCGTGTATATCGGGGTATCTTTCTCGGAATGACTCCTGGTTGGTTACGCTGGCTAGCATGGCAACCATTCTCGTAGTGTCAGGCAGCTTGGGCAGCCTCATCTCTTTCTCCTTTGTCACTGGTGCCCACTCTGGGGCTGAGCTCGTCTCTGCTGGCTTGCCTCCAGGTCTTGAAAAGGCCTGCCGGTGACGTGCCTCGTAGCCCGCGAGCTTCATGGAGGCCATCTTCCACTGCCTGCGGCGTGGAACAGCGTCGGCGGTGCCTAGCCCCTGTGTACCTTTCTGTCCTTGGCTGCACATGCGTTGCAGTCGTTCTTCCCAGTCCTGATGGCTGAGGCGTCGCGCGACTTGCTGGGTGTAGCCGCTGGAACTGGTGATCCACTCTGCTAGTTGTGCTCGCACCGGCTCAGCCGTGCCCTCGGAGGTGGCAGCCACCTTGGTGGATTTCGCGATAGGGATGGCAACTAGCGTGCCATGTTCCTCCTCCTCACTCTCCTCACTCTTCGGCAGTTTGGTCGTGCTGACCTCGGCAATCGCATACAATAGCTCCATTGCTCTTCGGTCCATAGCAAGGCCAAGCACTCCTGCCAATTCTTCGTCTTTCATGCCATGTGCCGCGCGCAGCTCACCTGCGCTGTACCCCATGGCAACTGCCTTCTCGTCCAGGTTAACCTCTCTGGTCTCGCCCACTTCATCATCATCTCCCTTCCTCACCACTGTGCCTGCGCGAGGCGCGCGAAAAGCACGAGAGTTTTGCGTCGCCAAGATGGTTGGCAATACTCTCATAGGCTCCCCTACAACGTTGGCGGTGTAGTGAGGCTTCCTGTCTCCTGTGACGACCCTGCGTGGCTTCCAGCCTCGCTGCAGAATATCGCGCACGTATCTGTCTGGTGGTCTGTCCACCCGCTCCATCACCAGATTGAACTGCTGATTTTGGAACAGATTGCTCCAATATGCTCGTAGACGATGCGCGTATGATCCCGCGCGCGCCGCGTCAAAGGACACCGGCTGGCCCACCACGCTGTTGATGATGGGAAACACCTCCTTCCTGATCTTCGAGTTCTCCCTGTGTGACAGCGGAGAAACGTTTTCTAGCACATATGCTGGCGGTCTCTGAGGCTGCAGCTGTTGCAGCGTGGAGAGGACTCGCACTGCCTGGTAGAACAGTCTGCTGTGCCTGCCCTCCAGACCAGCCAGCTTACCAGCTGGTGACAGGTCCTGGCATGGATATCCACACACCATGACCCACTGTTCTCCACTCAATGCCCCTGCATGTACAAGGTCAATGAGGCTGGTGTCTTCGATGTTGCTGGGCAGTTGCTCCAAGTGGGCTGCCTCGGCACGGAACAAGTCAGGATGACGGCGGCTGAGCGCCATGCACCTGGCCCTGGCTACCGTCTGGCTGGACTTCGAGATGTCCTGGTAGAGGTACTTGTTAACCTTAACTCCGCAGCGCAAGAGCATCTCTAGTCCAGCACACAGGCCCCCACACGGCTCATAGCAGACCACGCCCTCTTCTCTGGCTTCCCGGAAGAAGCTCTTGTCAATCACTCTCGTGTCGATCTTCTTCGGCACTTTGAGCTTACCACCCTCCATGGTCTCGTCGCCGTATATCGCCGGTGAGCCTCCGGAATGCATACCCCTGATCGGCCGGACCTGACTGAGGGCATCCCAGGCGACTCGAGTCAACCTGCCCGAGCACCTGGCCACTTCCGGGTGGTCAGTGTCAAACATGACCCCCTTGTTACACTCCAGCTCTTCTTGGTAGTGCACATCAAACAGTCGATGGACTGCGCTGGTCCCCAGCTGCTCTCTGACCATGTTCTCGCAGTAGTTGGCCACCTGGGCTTCTGGGCTTACTTCGGGACCAAGTGGTGGCTCCCTGGTCACTTCCAAGCAAATGATGTCTGTGAAGCAGCGCGTTGGCCTCTCGGCACGCCCCGCTTCCCTGGCTCGGTCCCCTTCACGATCCAAACGGGCACCAGTCTCGTCTGCGGTGCTGGGCAGTGGGTACCTGGATGGCACATCCGCGTTCTCATTCTTCGGACCTGGTCGGTACTGGACCGTGAACTCAAACTCCTGGAGGCTGATGGCCCAGCGTAGGTGTTGACCTTGTAGGTCCCCCTTCTCCATGAGTGTTGTGAGCGGCGAATGGTCGGTGATCAGCGTGAAGTGGATCCCGTGCAGGTACTGTCGTAATGTGCGGATGGCCCACACCACTGCCAGCATCTCACCCTGGAAGCTCGCGTACTGCCTCTCGGTCTTCGACAGCGAGCGGCTGATGACCACACAGATGTGCTCTACGCCATTCTCGTCCTTCTGCCCCAGCACTGCGCCAATGCCATGGTTGCTCCAGTCTGTGTAGAGGAAGATGGGCTTGCTGTAATCAATGGGCTTCAAACATCTCCCCGAACATAGGGCGTCCTTCAATGCTTGCAATGCCTGGTCCTGATCCTTCCCCCAAGCTTCCTTGACATCCAACACTTCCTTTCTGAGCAAGTCGTTCAATGGTCGTGCCATCTCTGAGTAGTTGGGTCCCATGGGTTCCCCCACCAGACCTTTGTAATAGTTCATGAGTCCAAGGATGGAGCGTACTCCAGTTTTATCCTCGGGCTTGGGCAGCTCTTGGATGGCCTTGCACTTGATGTCCTGTGCGCCAATGGTGTTATAGCCGATGCGGTAGCCCAAGAAGTCCACCGTGGCTGACCCGAAGGTCGACTTGCCCGAATGCAGACGTATCCCTGCATCCCCCAAAGTGCGAAGCACGGCTTCCACATCCTTGATGTGCTGCTCAGCGGTGTCTGAGTATATGCACACGTCATCGACGTACGCCACCGTGCAGTGTTGCAGG
>LGRX02021832.1:0-10905 GCA_001247695.2 Cymbomonas tetramitiformis
GGGCTCCGCCCCCCCACAACCGCCCCCCTGGGGTTCAAACCTTTTTGAAAATACTGCGCCCCGTGGGGCGCCCCACACACAAACTCGTTACTTTCGCTTTTTTTGTTCATACATATCCTACATATGCACCTACTTTCGGTAGTCGTCTCGTATCACGGCGTGCCATGAATTTCTATCACATATGTTAGAGAGTCGTATATCGCGGAATGCGGTGATTCGATATCACATAATTTCGGGAGGCGTCCTGCTCGGCGTGCCATGAATTCATAGCACATATTTTCGAGAGTCATATGTTGCGGTATGCGGTGAATTGTTATCACATATTTTCGGGCGTCGTCCAGTCCGGCGTGCCACGATTTCCTAACGCATTTTTTCGAGAGCCGTATACTGCGGGATGCGGTGAATTGTTATCACATATTATCGGTAGTCGTCTAGCTCGGCGTGGTACGAATCCCTAGCACATATTTTCAAGAGTCGTACATTGCGTAATGAATAACAACACTTTGCACACGAAAATGGGGCAAGGTCATCTCAATCACGAAAAGCATACACTAAATAAAATTACGAGGGTTCTTGAGAAAGTGTTCAAAGCTCGATGCCACCGGTTGCACCGATGCGGAGATTTCACCCCTGCCACCTTGGCTACCCTTCGTCGCGCGAGCACCACTTTTCCCTTTCCCACGGCCGCCACGCCCTTGTCGTTCTTGAGTGACCGTATCGCCCGCGGCACGAGCACCACTTTTCCCTTTCCCACGGCCGCCACGCCCTTGTCGTTCTTGAGTGACCGTATCGCCCGCGGCACCGGCTCCATTGCCTCTACTGTTGGGTTGTGCCTTTTTAGCGGATTTGCGATGGGGCATCCGTTTCACGGCAAGGTATGGTATCGGTTGCGCCGATATTCTGATGTATCGATATATCAGAATATCAGTATCAATCGATGACCAATTTTTGAATATCAGAATTATTGGTATCGATCGATTGACGATGACCACATATCAATATCAATCGATTTACCCCTTGGAATATCGGTATCGATCGATTGACAACGATGACATATCAATATCGATTGATTAACATCGTCGATTTGCTATATCACTTGGGTTTGATATATCAGAATATCATAATCCGATCGGTGACGATACCTACACTGGGTTCTCATAGGCCCATAGAGTCGATCACGAGTCCTGGTTCAGGACTTGTTGCACCCAAGATTAATTGATCTTTGATGCTTTAAAGTTCAAAAGTGTGATATTCGTTGAATTCGCATGCTCTAAAATCCGCAGACAAGACTCAGGCAACAATCCGGACGACATTCACAATCGACCACGGGGAAACGTAGGCGTGGAAGCAAACGCCAAAGTGCCTCTGGTGTAACACTGCGTGCTCAGGGAACCGGGCCCATTAAGCGAACCCAGCAGTCCTGAGCACGTGAAGATGGCTTGAGAGGCCTTATACAAGGATTGCTGCAAGCGGTGGTTCAACGACACGTGCTCGATTGCAAGCTGGAGGATTTTGCGGTGGCGACTCTGTTGGATCCCCGGCACAAGAACTTTCAGTTTAAGTTCGCGGAAAGATGGATGAGAGGTGTGTTTCTGCTTATTAGCCTCCTGTTTATTGCCATATATTGCACTTTTGGGAGAGCTTGTGTGTGCTTCAGTGTTTATAGTTATCGGTCAGCACATATTTCTTTTAACCACCATACGCATGCACTTGAGTGCAGGTCGCTTCACTGCCAACCAGGCCGTGAGCTGGGCTACAAACATCTACGAGAAGGATTGGAAGCCGAAGGAAGTGGCATGCACAAAACCGCCCACCAAGAAGCAAAAGACGGGGGCTAGTGCGAAGGTAGTGACAGTTGCCTCCTTCTTAGACTCTGACTCCGAGGATGAGGGGGAACACGTGCTAGCAGAGCCACAAGATGTGGAGGGCAAGAGTGAACTGGAGCTGTATTTAGAGTTCCCCTTGGCTAAGAAAGATGTGGACGTGCAAGAGTGGTGGAGAGTGAATGCCCACAAGTTCCCTTCCGTAGCTAGAATGGCTAGACAGTTCCTGGGTGTGCCTGCCTCCACTGCGGGGGTGGAGCGTGCCTTCTCTATTGTCACGGGCATGCACTCAGATCTGAGGAAGAACCTCACTGAGAAAACAATAGAGCATTCACTTATGGCTGCATTGAATTAGGTTAGATATATACATATAGTAGTTTAAAACACTTTGTGTTGTAGGCGCTAAGAGCCAACTCTGAAACCCATTCTGATATATCGATAATATCGATATGCCGATATATCGGCTAGTGTAAAGTAATATCAGTATTGATTGATTGTCACCCCTGACTTATCAGAATCAATTGATATAGACGCTAAAAAATCAGAATCAATTGATTAGGCCTCTAAATAAATCAGAATCAATTGATACCAGCCTCAACTTATCAGAATCAATTGATTATTGTGTCGAAAATATCGGAATCGATCGATAACACCGCGCACAACCGATACCATACCTTGTTTCACGGGCGGCGGTTGTCGTTTCCATTCACGAGTCCGCCGATCAAATGCATCTAACCATCTTTGGAGCTCCGGATCCGGCTTAAGATTCAGCAAATGAGATAGCTTTGGCATTTGCCCATCGGGCCCGGGTAATATACGAATGCAGCTGGACTTCTTCACACGCGTCATCCCGACATAAAATGCTTGAAAGCATAGGTTGAAGACATTCTTCGGCGTTTGGCTTAGATCTAATATAATTTTGTCCACGGTTTGGCCTTGGAATTTGTGAAAGGTCAAGGCGAACGCAAGATCAAGCCCATGAGTTCGATAATATATCTTACTTTTGCGGGAGGCGCGATTCACGGGGAGTTCCTCGAGACGCTTGGAGATCTTAACTGGAAGTACGATACTGCGCGGACGAGTGACATGCTCACGCATATTTCCCTCGCTCGCCGAGTCTCGAAGCTCGGGAGCTAATGTCGCTCGATCGGACCAGTCTGTGGAATCCAGATGCTCAATGAGAACATTGACCGCGTAATAAGGCGGCTCGATCCACACCTCCTCGCCAGGATTCGCATTGTTGATTTTCGCCGCATCGGTGGACCTGCTGTCACTGCAAAGAATCAGGCTGTGGAATTTGGCGGGCGTGCCGTTCGCTTAACCACGCGAAGGATTTAGGTCGTTGTTTAGAATAATTCCAGGCGCACCGGCAACGAAAGTGCCTGTCAATTCGGGAAATTCCGACCGGATCACGTCTTCATGTTGGGAGTCCAAAAGTGTGGTTGCAATAGGTCGCTTCCAACGAATTATCGGTTGTCCACTGAGCCGCGCAAAATGCCGTGCACGCACATCATTGATAGCCTGTCGTTGCCGATTGCCAGTCACGGCCACCGTCGCGAAGAGCCAATCGCGGTCCATTTGTACATCCGATGCCGCGAGCACCTTCAGCCGGTCCAAATCGGACTGCGTAATGGGTCGTTCCTCCGAACGGCATCGTTCAATGAAGCGGACGTGATCCGGGTCACTAGCCGCTCGAACCTGCGTACGAACATCAACACACCAATAATGTTCGCGGTCGCATGCAAAAACCGCGGAAGGATTCGGTATTGAAAGAAAATAAGATTTCCAGGAGGTATTAAAGTGATCGGAAATACCTGTTCGGTTAATGGATAGCGCCGGATAGCTTGGAATAGACGACCAGCTGTCTCAGCCACATCAAATGATCGTTGGCCGGAAAAGACCTTTAAAGCTTGTTTGTACAACGATTTTCCCACGGGGGCTAGTTGTCCAAAATCGCCCACGGCCACCACCGCTAGTCCCCCCCATTCAGTTTTGGCCTGGTCGCCGACTCGTCGGATTTCGGCACAACGATCTTGAAGATGTCCATACAAGCATGCCTCAACCATGGAGATTTCGTCGATAAGTAATATGTAGGCGGTACCGGGGCCAAGGCGCACCGCGTACTCCGCCTTCGTGGATGGATTCATGGCCTTCAAAGGCACCGCCCTGCAAGCTTCCGTGGGCTTCATATCACCCAAGTTATGAATGGTCCGCGCACCTGGGATGAGAGCCGCCGCAACCCCGGACGGAGCGCAGCAAACCACGGTGCCATCATGACCGGATAAAAGATTCGCGGCGGTGCACAAGGCTTTGGCGACGTAACTCTTGCCGGTGCCCGGTCCGCCGTCCCACAAGGAAGTCATCGGTGGAGGTGGAGGAGGCTTGCTCTGCGCCTCGGCGGCCAGACATAGGGATAACCATGACAACACGGGGGTGACCGCATCACGTTGACCCGCGTTTAGATCGGTGGTGATTAAAAACGAAGCTCCGTCGAAGTCGCCTACCACCATTATGGCCAATCCGCCCCACGTATCACGCTCCTCCATAGGCATTCCTTCCACCGCCCACCTCCTCGCACAAAGCTGTTGTAAGCGGGCGAAGAGAGCGGCATCGTCGTATACGCACTTTGGAACGAGAAGCAGTCGACATTTGAAGATGGCATGATCCGCTGGGATGGGTCCGGTGCCAAACAAAGCGTCATATACGTTAGGGCACATCTCGTGAGCAAAGGCCCCAGATTCATCGGAGGGGGTGGAAGGCATGCGGAGGCATCCAATGTTGTCCGATGGAACGCCAAGACGGGATACCGATGAAAGAAATGTTGACACGCGAGGGTGAGGTCGCTTCGCGTCCGAAAGAATGACAAAGGGGCGTGCCGCTCGATGACGAGATGGACCGTCGCCTGTTTGTAGTCGAAGCCACCCAAGGAGGTGATCGAAAATCTTGGCCTCGGTCTTGGATTGAAAGTCGGCGGGACAAACTCGAATGTGAGGATCGACGCCTGCTCCAATATCATGAGGCGAAGCGGTCTCGTCCGTAGCGACAGTTCGTTGTTCCGGGATGGACGCGTCCGGCTCTTGTGCCATAACTTCCGCTAGAGCCGTCGCAAAAAGTTCGAGTGTCACAAAGTGGTCACATGCATAATGCAACATTTGCAACTTTTTGGAGTTGTGTGACCTTTTAAGGTCAATTGTAAGACTCGGAGTGAAATGTTTTTTTCAAAAAAAATATTTTCCGGCTCGCCGGCGGCCAAAATCGATGGTTTTCGGCCTGAAAAGGCCATTTTGAGTGCGCGGGTGCTAGAGGATTTCCCGTCGATGTCCGAATCGCATGTTTGAACTTCGTGGGAGCTGCCAAGGACCATCACGGGTCACTTAGTGGAAGAAATGATGAGAGATTTTTGTTTGGGGTGCTCGCCTGGGACCAAAATGGCCGTTTCTGGGGCCTGAGCAGGCCATTTTGCGTGCGCGGGGCTATAGGATTTCAGTTAGGTATCCGAATCGCGCGTTTGAAGTTCGTGGGACCTTTCAAGGCCCATCACGAACTACTTAGTGGAAGAAATGATGAGAAATTTTAATTTGGGTGCTCGCCGGGGGCCAAAATGGCTGTTTCTGGGGCCTGGACAGGCCATTTTGCGTGCGCGGGGCTAGAGGATTTCAGTTAGGTATCCGAATCGCGCGTTTGAACTTCGTGGGACCTTTCAAGGACCATCACGGGCAACTCAGTGGAAGAAATGATGAGAAATTTCAATTTGGGTGCTCGCCGGGGGCCAAAATGGCTGTTTCTGGGGCCTGAGCAGGCCATTTTGCGTGCGCGGGGCTATAGGATTTCAGTTAGGTATCCGAATCGCGCGTTTGAACTTTGTGGGACCTTTCAAGGACCATCACGAACTACTTAGTGGAAGAAATGATGAGAAATTTTAATTTGGGTGCTTGCCGGGGGCCAAAATGGCTGTTTTTGGGGGCCTGAGCAGGCCATTTTGCGTGCGCGGGGCTATACAGTAAACACTCGATTTTAAGAAAACAGGAATTTTCGGTCAGCCCATCAAATTTCTTATTTATATAGAGATCTTAAATATGGAGTGTTATGTGTTAAATATTGTGAAGAAATCAAAAAAGCTGGCTACTTTCTTATTGGCGGGTTTTCTTATTACTGAGTGATTACTGTAGGATTTCAGTTAGGTATCCGAATCGCGCGTTCGAAGTTCGTGGGACCTTTCAAGGACCATCACGAACTACTTAGTGGAAGAAATGATGAGAAATTTTAATTTGGGTGCTCGCCGGGGGCCAAAATGGCCGTTTCTGGGACCCGCGCAGGCCATTTTGCGTGCGCGGGGGCTATAGGATTTCAGTTAGGTATCCGAATCGCGCGTTTGAAGTTCGTGGGACCTTTCAAGGACCATCACGAACTACTTAGTGGAAGAAATGATGAGAAATTTTAATTTGGGTGCTCGCCGGGGGCCAAATAAAATGGCTGTTTCTGGGGCCTGGACAGGCCATTTTGCGTGCGCGGGGCTAGAGGATTTCAGTTAGGTATCCGAATCGCGCGTTTGAAGTTCGTGGGACCTTTCAAGGACCATCACGAACTACTTAGTGGAAGAAATGATGAGAAATTTTATTTTGGGTGCTCGCCGGGGGCCAAAATGGCCGTTTCTGGGGCCTGAGCAGGCCATTTTCAGGGTTTCAGGGTTTGTGCTACATGTAGGTCAAGGATAACATCGAATTTGCAAGCAACCCATGTCCGTTGCATTCCTATGGGGTTTCGCATTATGATTGCAAGCATATTGGACCATTATAACCCATCAAAGATTAAGTTACACAAGTGCAGCTAGGATACGTTGATGCTCCGGCTCCGGTACTATCAAGTAGTCCCGCCCGCCTACTTTGCGCTTCCTCAGAGCCACTTCCACACACACTATATGATGTGAGTACGTCAAACATTTTCTGCTATTGTCTACAAAGTACTCCGTGCATGTGCTTTCATCCCTCCATTCCAAAAATCTGCCTTCAACAACGAACTCGCCAGGGGTAGCATGCACTCCTGCCCCTGCACTCCCTCCCACACCCGGTGTGTAGTAGTCGTCCTTGATGCCGTCCGCGTCTAGCACTTGATGCACTCCACCTAGCGCCTTCACCAAATAATATTGGTGGTTCTCATCTCCCCCCGATGAGCGTGCAAAGATGCTTCCTCGTGAAACCTCCACTTGCGCCACGTCGTGCGCCTCCTCCGCTGCACGCATCCTCGTTCGCCGCTCTTCCCCTACAGTTATACCGCATATTTAAGGAAACAGGAATTTGGGGTCAGCCCAGCCATTCTCTTATTTTCATAACGTTCTTAAATATGGAGTGTTATATGTTAAATATTGTGGACAATGCCCAAAAGCTGGCTGGTTCCTTAACCTAGCATTTCCTTAAATGTAAGGTATTACTGTACCGCCTCCGCCACCATCGTGAAAGGCACCCATTCATCCACATGACTCTTATAATGGCACCCTTCACTATCCGGTTGCGGGTGCTCACATTGTGCGTAGCAATAATCGCAATAACATGGACGATCACGCTTCAACCCAACCATTAGGCCAACTCCCGCCCGCACCGAGTGCAACGCCAAAGTGCCATCCACCGTCTTGAAGCCCTGGCCCGACTCGTCGACATCGCCATCCTCCACCAAAAAGAAGAACCGCTGCCCAAATGCCGAGCGCCGGTTGGATCCTTGGTCCTTCGCAAACCGCAATCTCTCCAGGCATAATTCATACAAATCCCTTGCATTCAATATCTTTCCATACCACTTATCCGTTGTTGCCATTACCGCCAAACTAGCCTCGTGCTTCACCGCAACTCCCATTGCATCTTGCTCGCCTCGTGCGTGGGATGTCTCAAAAAAGTTTCGTTGGCACGGTATGCCAAGCCCTCGTCCCCATTCCATCGGGCGCCCGCTCTCCACCACATCCGCAAAGGCCGTGCCGCATTTGTTCTGCGCCGCACTCCCATCCGCCCACTCGTGAATGAATTTTGGGAGGGGCAAACCTCTTTTCTGAAAGTACTCCTTGATGATGAGTTTACGCATGTGCTGGATGGCACGGTGGCTATGGGGCATGTCGTTGCCCATAAAGTACAGGTAATCCTTCACAATGATAGGATTCTCCTCCGTGGACTCCACCCCGTCCACCTCCTTTACCGCATGCCGCCATAGCACGCAGCATAGTAGCGAGGCCTGCTTCACAATCCAATGCAAGGATTGGATTGCCCGTGGAATGTTCAATGCATGGTTCTCGCTGAAGTCGAAAAGAAGGAGGCAATGGCCCAAGGGTAAATTCTCCTTGCACTTGTTGAACATGTTCATCGTGTGTTGGGCCATGAAGCAATGGTATGGATATGGCTTTAAGAATGGACAGGTTTGCCCACTCACCCCGGCTAGTTCTTTCACCGCCCAGTCCCCATCTGCATCCTTCCGCACGAACTTGCCCGCGCACGAACACTTCTTGGACTCCCCCGGTACATGCCCCAGCATACACCCTTGTAACTTGGACACGAGCTCCCCTACAGGAGTCTTCTTCTGCACAAACTGTACTCGGTGTTTGTTCTTCCCGTCGTCGTCGGTTCCCACCACCGCGCTCTCGTAGGTACTCCACTCAACCTGCTGGCCGGCCTTCCCTATCTCCGCCTCGCACAGCTTCAGGTTTCGCAACCCCCCGCAATCCTCGCACGACCCGTCCAAGCAAGGCATAGCGTGAAACTCCGCAGGCTCTCCGTCTGCCCCCGTTGGCTTCGGGCACAACAACGACGCTACAAACTTTGACGTCGACGAGCCAACCTCGCACCGCCCGCAGACCTTGTCCGGGAACGCCTCTGTCGACTTTCGATTGGATAGAACTGCCCTCTGCCCCCCTAGCAGAGGGCAACACGTCCTATCCTCGCACTCGCACTTAGAGTGCAATACCTCGTGCGCACGGTTGCATGCTGTCAATGCCAACCGGAAGTCCTCGTGATATCTGCAGCAGCAGGATATCGTGTCCCTCCGGGTAAGCCTGCGCACTTCCTTCGGCTTCTTCTGCATGCTCGAAAGTCCTCAAGCCCACCTTCACATCAGGTTCCTTCTTCTTGAACCTTCTGAACACCTCCAGCTGCGTCATTTCCAGCCACTGCTTTGAGGCCTTTTCAACTCTCCCGTCTTCACGTCGAACCTGTATGACATCCCTTTTGCAGGTGGACACCCGCGTTATCCCTGGGCTGAGCCAGAAGTCCCTTATTTTCTGCAACACTTCGGCGTTCGGGGCGTCCTTTGCCTTCTTCTTCACTTCAGTCACCAAGCCCTTCAGCAGCCCGCTTCCTCGCCTTCCTGCCAGCTCAAGGCCGATACCAGCTTGCAAGTTCCGGTGCCCTAACTGCCCTGTGGTTACCACACCGACTTTTATGCCTAAAACTCCGGCGACCTCTTGCACTGTTTCTGACGCCCCTCCCCCAAACGCCATCGCTGCTCCTGCCAGTTGCATGTCGCGGTCTAGTTTGCAGCGGCTGCTTGCGAGGGAGGCGAAGGCCGCACGTAAGCTGCTCACTATGCCCATACCCACGCGATCCTCTGGTGCACGCATGCCACCACGCACCGCTGTTTAAATGCCGCTGTCCAACGTTTGCACATAGTTCGCGAGCGCTCCTGGTATCAAATCGTCACGCGCGTTCTGAAATACCCCCTGCAACTTCTTGTTCCAATGACTTTTGCTTCCCCGCGGGATACCGATAGCAGCGGTAGCGCCCGATCCCCCCTCTTCAGGGACCCGATCAGGGATATCCACTCGCAAACGCTTCCTCGCGCGAGAGTCCGCCTGACGTTGCCTTGCTGCAGCGCGCCGTTTCGCAACAGTGGATACTGGCGTCGTCCCAACTGCAGGCGACGCTATACGCGATTCCACAGCGGGCGGTCTAGGGGATGCCACAGCGGGCGCCACAGCGTGCGCCACAGCGGGCGCCACAGGGTGCGCCACAGCGGGCGCCACAGGGGGCGCCACATCCAACCAGTATTTAGCGAAGGCTGTGATGCGTGAAGCAAGTTCCACGCCACGCTCTACATCTGCTGCATCCACCGGGTACACCTCAGGGAAATCATGCGCCTCTTTGCCAAGGCTTCGCAACAACGGCAGTAAGTCAACTAACACTCGAAGAGAAGACATTGTCCCGCTAGCTGTTGGGTGTGGCAAAAGCCACAGGTGGGAACCTATGCAATTAGTTCCCCCCTTAAAGTCTAAATCAGTTCCATACTGCAGTAGTAGGGCGGTCCGCTGCTGTACTCTCTCTGACTTTGTTTTTAAAAAAGCAGTTCCCAATTCACACCCCTATAATCGTCCAGGCCCTCTGCTTCCATCAAGACATCCCAAGCGCAAGGTAGACAAGCGAGCGCGTACTGGTAGTCGGTAATATCGTAAAAATAGCAATCAGGTCCAAACCATACGTGCACTCTTGCTCTCCTATTGCAATAGTCGCACTTCATGATACTTGAGAGTTTAAGTCTTTCGAGTTTGCACTTTCGCGTCCGGTGTTATGCCCGTTCAGGTCTTGTTCACGCATACACGCATCACCGGCCGCGAGATCTAAGCTCCGATGTGACTGGACTGATCTCGCGGCCGGTGAAACTTTTCTTCATACACATCAGATTATGGTATAATTGCGTAGAAGATGTCACCGGCCGCGAGATCAAAGTCTCCCTGTGACTGGATCGATCTCGCGGCCGGTGAAATTTTTCTTCTTACACATCAGATTGTGTATAATTGCGCAGAAGATGTCACCGGCCGCGAGATCTAAGCTCCGATGTGACTGGACCGATCTCGCGGCCGGTGAAATTTTTCTTCATACACATCAGATTATGGTATAATTGCGTAGAAGATGTCACCGGCCGCGAGATCAAAGTCTCCCTGTGACTGGCCTGATCTCGCGGCCGGTGAAGCGCATGCGCATTTTCAAAGCTTTGCAAGTTAGCGGTTTGGCGAAAGTGCTCACAAGTTTCTCGGTTGTTTAGTAACACCTAGTTACTAAAATCTTCTATATACTTATACTCTCAATACTTATCGAGAAAAAAATGGCCAGTCGTG
>LGRX02021838.1:0-23904 GCA_001247695.2 Cymbomonas tetramitiformis
CTCTCACCCGCCTCTCCGAGCGGCGTGCTCGCTGCAGCAGCCCCGCGCCTCTCGCCTGCATCTCCGAGCGGCGTGCTCGCTGCAGAAGCCCCGCGCCTCTCGCCTGCTTCTCCGAGCGGCGTGCTCGCTGCAGAAGCCCCGCGCCTCTCGCCTGCATATCCGAGCGGCGTGCTCGCTGCAGCATCCCCCAACCTCTCGCCCGCCTCTCCGAGCGGCGTGCTCGCAGCAGAAGCCCCCCACCTCTCGCCTGCATATCTGAGTGGCGTGCTCGCTGCAGCACCCCCCCACCTCTCGCCCGCCTCTCCGAGCGGCGTGCTCGCTGCAGCATCCCCCCACCTCTCACCCGCCTCTCCGAGCGGCGTGCTCGCTGCAGAAGCCCCGCGCCTCTCGCCTGCATCTCCGAGCTGTGTGCTCGCTGCAGAAGCCCCGCGCCTCTCGCCTGCTTCTCCGAGCGGCGTGCTCGCTGCGGAAGCCCCCTGCACCGTGCCTGCTTTTTCACCCGCCTCAAGTTCTTTGTAGTACTTGGTGAAGAATTCGGAGAATTTGGCGCGGTATTTGCCTTTGGCGTTGATGTTCAACAAAGCTTTCCATTCTTCCATGCATTGCTTGTCACGAAAGCAACGACCCTCAAACTTGGTCTTCTTGTTCTTGAAATGCTTTTGAAACCAATTTACCAGGCTACCACCGCTGGGAAGCTCCGGACCTGAATTCGGATGCCAATAATCAAAGCACATCTGTAGAGCATAAGCGATGTCATCGAAGTAGTCTTTAGATGTTTTTAAACATTCATAGCCGCTCTGGATGTTCCCATGCCGATCCTCCTTGGTCAAGGGATCATGAAGATAACACCACTTGAAGATGATAAGAGCATAAAGGTAGATCTCAAATTTCTGAATAGGGTGTTTTGAATCCGGATACTTCATCGAATTCTGCCAATATTTCCCGCCAAAATCCCTGCCTCTCAGCTTCACAGTCATATATATGACTTTGGGCTGATTCCTAAGCCCTTGAGAGGGGCATCCGCTTAGGGTATGGGGGATCTAGGGACCCCTCTCCCGTCCTGTATTTGCAGGTCATTCATGTATGGCCCTACCCACTACCCTAAGAATGGGCGCCATAGGAGCATAGGAAAGGCAAATTCACTTTTGAAAAGTGCCCCCTTTTCCTCACACCCGGCTCTACATAGCTATGTGCTCCGTTTTGTGATGTCACAAAGTGACCCCCCCGACAGGGGGGGTCTGAAACCCTGCGATGCAGGAGCTCAGGTCCCGCCCTATGCGAACCCTACCCACTACCCTAAGAATGGGCGCCATAGGAGCATGAGAAAGGCAAATTCACTTTTGAAAAGTGCCCCCTTTTCCTCACACCCGTCTCTACATAGCTATGTGCTCCGTTTTGTGATGTCACACGGTGATACCCCCGACAGGGGGGTCTGAAACCCTGCGATGCAGGAGCTCAGGTCCCGCCCTATGCGAACCCTACCCACTACCCTAAGAATGGGCGCCATAGGAGCATGAGAAAGGCAAATTCACTTTTGAAAAGTGCCCCCTTTTCCTCACACCCGTCTCTACATAGCTATGTGCCCCGTTTTGTGATGTCACACAGTGATACCCCCGACAGGGGGGGTCTGAAACCCTGTGATAAAGGAGCACACGTCCCGCCCTATGCGAACCCTACCCACTACCCTAAGAATGGGCGCCATAGGAGCATAGGAAAGGCAAATTCACTTTTGAAAAGTGCCCCCTTTTCCTCACACCCGGCTCTACATAGCTATGTGCTCCGTTTTGTGATGTCACAAAGTGATACCCCCGACAGGGGGGGTCTGAAACCCTGCGATGCAGGAGCACACGTCCCGCCCTATGCGAACCCTACCCACTACCCTAAGAATGGGCGCCATAGGAGCATAGGAAAGGCAAATTCACTTTTGAAAAGTGCCCCCTTTTCCTCACACCCGGCTCTACATAGCTATGTGCCCCGTTTTATGATGTCACAAAGTGACCCCCCCGACAGGGGGGTCTGAAACCTTGCGATAAAGGAGCACACGTCCCGCCCTATGCGAACCCTACCCACTACCCTAAGAATGGGCGCCATAGGAGCATAGGAAAGGCAAATTCACTTTTGAAAAGTGCCCCCTTTTCCTCACACCCGGCTCTACATAGCTATGTGCTCCGTTTTGTGATGTCACAAAGTGATACCCCCGACAGGTGGGGTCTGAAACCCTGCGATGCAGGAGCACACGTCCCGCCCTATGCAAACCCTACCCACTACCCTAAGAATGGGCGCCATAGGAGCATAGGAAAGGCAAATTCACTTTTGAAAAGTGCCCCCTTTTCCTCACACCCGTCTCTACATAGCTATTTGCCCCGTTTTATGATGTCACAAAGTGACCCCCCCGACAGGGGGGTCTGAAACCCTGAGATGCAGGAGCTCAGGTCCCGCCCTATGCGAACCCTACCCACTACCCTAAGAATGGGCGCCATAGGAGCATGAGAAAGGCAAATTCACTTTTGAAAAGTGCCCCCTTTTCCTCACACCCGGCTCTACATAGCTATGTGCTCCGTTTTGTGATGTCACAAAGTGACCCCCCCGACAGGGGGGTCTGAAACCTTGCGATAAAGGAGCACACGTCCCGCCCTATGCGAACCCTACCCACTACCCTAAGAATGGGCGCCATAGGAGCATAGGAAAGGCAAATTCACTTTTGAAAAGTGCCCCCTTTTCCTCACACCCGGCTCTACATAGCTATGTGCTCCGTTTTGTGATGTCACAAAGTGATACCCCCGACAGGTGGGGTCTGAAACCCTGCGATGCAGGAGCTCACGTCCCGCCCTATGCAAACCCTACCCACTACCCTAAGAATGGGCGCCATAGGAGCATAGGAAAGGCAAATTCACTTTTGAAAAGTGCCCCCTTTTCCTCACACCCGGCTCTACATAGCTATGTGCCCCGTTTTATGATGTCACAAAGTGATACCCCCGACAGGGGGGGTCTGAAACCCTGCGATGCAGGAGCTCAGGTCCCGCCCTATGCGAACCCTACCCACTACCCTAAGAATGGGCGCCATAGGAGCATAAGAAAGGCAAATTCACTTTTGAAAAGTGCCCCCTTTTCCTCACACCCGGCTCTACATAGCGATATGCTCCGTTTTATGATGTCATACAGTGATACCCCCGACAGGGGGGGTCTGAAACCCTGCGATGCAGGAGCTCACGTCCCGCCCTATGCGAACCCTACCCACTACCCTAAGAATGGGCGCCATAGGAGCATAAGAAAGGCAAATTCACTTTTGAAAAGTGCCCCCTTTTCCTCACACCCGGCTCTACATACCTATGTGCTCCGTTTTATGATGTCACACAGTGATCCCCTCGAAAGGGTGGGGTCTGAAAACCCTATCTAAAAGGCGTATGCATGGCCTCACGTGCTTTGCGCTACACATCAAAACAACACTTTGCCATCTCCCCCAAGGCCCACATAGGCCAAAGAAAGTGAAGAGAAGTGAATTACCTTTTTAAAACTTCACCGCTTGCTCCTCATCCGAGTTGCATAGCTCCCTTGAGGAAGGAGCTTCGAAACCCTATTTTGTGCAATGCACACGCCAACTCAATGTACACGCGTGTATAACAAACAAACATCCGCCCTAGGGCTTCAATACGCCACGGGACCTAAAAGAGGAGTGCAATACCTTTCCAAAACAGTTTCATTTGCTCGGTTCCGAGCTCTATAGCTCCCTCGAAGAAATATCTAAGATGACCAATTATCTGCAATGCACAAGCCAGCCACAAACCGTGGTTAGAATAGCTCACAAACATCCGCCCTAGGGCTCACATACGCAAGTTAAACGGAAAGGGGGCACTCTTAGCTGCCGAAAACTTTTTGATTTGCTCGGTTCCGACATCTGTAGCTCATGCTATGAAATATTAAAGATGCCCTAGGAACAGCGGATCCTGCGGCTGCTCAATTTTCATGCGTGAATAACAAACAAACATCCGCCCTAGGGCTCCAATACGCCACGGGACCTAAAAGAGGAGTGCAATACCTTTCCAAAACAGTTTCATTTGCTCGGTTCCGAGCTCTATAGCTCCCTCGAAGAAATATCTAAGATGGCCAATTATCTGCAATGCACAAGCCAGCCACAAACCGTGGTTAGAATAGCTCACAAACATCCGCCCTAGGGCTAACGTACGCAAGTTAAACTGAAAGGGGGCACTCTTAGCTGCCGAAAACTTTTTGATTTGCTCGGTTCCGACATCTGTAGCTCATGCTATGAAATATTAAAGATGCCCTAGGAACAGCGGATCCTGCGGCTGCTCAATGTTCACGCGTGAATAACAAACAAACATCCGCCCTAGGGCTCCAATACGCCACGGGACCTAAAAGAGGAGTGCAATACCTTTCCAAAACAGTTTCATTTGCTCGGTTCCGAGCTCTATAGCTCCCTCGAAGAAATATCTAAGATGGCCAATTATCTGCAATGCACAAGCCAGCCACAAACCGTGGTTAGAATAACTCACAAACATCCGCCCTAGGGCTAACGTACGCAAGTTAAACTGAAAGGGGGCACTCTTAGCTGCCGAAAACTTTTCGAATTGTACGGTTCCGACATCTGTAGCTCATGCTATGAAACATCAAAGATGCCCAAGGAACAGCGGAGCCTGCGCCTGCTCTACGTTCACACGTGAATAACAAACAAACATCCGCCCTAGGTCCAACATAGAACACGGAAACCAAAAGAGGAGTGCAATACCTTTCCAAATCAGTTTCATTTGCTCGGTTCCGAGCGCCATAGCTCATGCAACGAACTAGCGAAGATGACGTTCACGTGAATTAAGTATCGCAATCTTCGAGAAGCCTACGCGCTTAAGCTGACGTCCTTGAGGTTGCAGTGAGGCCTCGCCGCATAAAACAAAAGTTACTGATATTATTAACAAAATATTCAACTCTCAGACCATAAACATATCGGCATCATGAGCCAGTCGGGAGCGAAATACGTTGTTGAGCTGCCGACTGCCGAGGTCCGTAAGAAAAAGGTAGACATTTATCGTCTAAATTCTGGCTTTTGACGAGAAAGACCAGAGTTTAGACGAGCTCCACAATCATCAAGTAACGCAGCCCTCGAATCGAATCGCGGGTAGCCGCGCGAAGCGCGGCTCGTCTAAACTCTGGGGACGAGAGTAATCCTACCTCAGGCTGTTTTGTAACCGGCGCGTTAGCGCACGGTGATCTGTACCGTCGCGTCAGCGAACGGCGAAGCGAACGGTGAAGATGTCCACGATGATCGTCTGTCATCGACGCAGTCGATCGTCTTTTCAATCGCGAGTCACATTATAAAATACTAGCCAATCGGAAACTCAAAAAACATATTTCCAAGATCGTTCGAGTTTTCAGTCGTCTGCCAATCAATGCCTAGAAAGCTGGATTTATAAGATCGATGCTTCGAACTTCGAAATTAACCCAAAGGGGAGTTCTGATGCAATTTCAAGCCCATTTCTTGTTTGCATCTTCCCGTGCACCTCCTGCTGTGACCCTGCCGCTGTGACCCTGCCTGCTATGAATATCTTTGTGCATAATGTTTCTGCGACTGACTTTAAGTGTGTATGCATCGATATGTGTATGCACGACTAACTTTTTGCTTACATGCAGGATCAGTGCACGACCGCATGATGACCTTCGACTAGTCGACCCCTTTACGCTTGTGTTCATCTTCGACCGACTCCACGCTCAACGCTCGCCTACGAGATCCTCGCTGCATCCACGCATACCATTTTAGTTTCATATGCACTTTCGTGTGTGTGCCCTTCATGTCACTGTACGTTTTCAGATGACTTGTGTATTCTCCCTAAATCCCCCGATCCCCCCCGCCATATGCCCCATGTGGCATCCGCGTATGCCCCCTTGTGACACACGCGCCCAATGTGTTTGTTGCTCAACTGGTGTGCCGCATTTTGTATGCACTCGCTTACGTGTGTGTATCGCATTCGTTTGTTTTCATCTTGTATGTTTTCGTTCCGACGTCTTGTGTGGGATCCGGGGGCTTTGGGCTTTTCTCGCCCATCACCGCGCACCGCGGAGATCCCGGCCATGCTTTTGCCGTGTATGTTCTGTTTGCATAATGTATTTGTCTGACACGCATTAGAACATTTTTAGGCAGAGCACAGCACAGCATTTCGCAGGCGTTGTCGGCTTTGACCTAATTTCGGGTCAAAGTCGTCAATGCCACGTGTTCAGGGCTGGGTCACAGGGTATTGGCATTTTCCCAAATTCGTAATCTTTCATTTGAATATTGGGGCTGTTTGGCCCCAATATTCTGAATATTGGTGCTGATCAGCACCAATATTCAATGGAATCTTCCGAACATTGGGAACACGTCAATGCACTTGACCAATCCAGTTCTGAACACGTGGCCGCCTTACATCCACATCAGCATTTCATCATTAATATAGCTCAGAATTGCTGCCTGCGTGGCACGTTTTCATTGGTCCAAACCCGATGTGTCATAAATATATGTAGGGTCTTTCAGCGAAAACAATGGTATGACAAAGTTCGAATGGTATGTCGACTAAAGAGGTAATGAAACCCATGCTAGCATAGGAGTTTTAATAGACCGGAGGCTCTAGTACTTTTCATAAGAGGCCAAAATGAAGGTTCTCCGAATGCTTTGCGAACTTTACCGTGCCGAGAATATGTTTAAACTAGCAGAAGTTCTGTTTGGACCGAGCGGGGTCAAAAAGTCTTCAAGCTCGCCGCAAACACTGGAAACAAGTTTTTCTGCTGGAATTGACGCTACGACTAGTTCGTACAGTCTAGTGTCATTCCTGTATGTCATCTTCGGTGGTCAGCCTGTGTCACTCATCTCGGGTATATATCGTTTGTATATCCGAGTTTAGTGATCCGTTGTTTCACCGTCGGCAGCGGGTCCCCACTGCCTGTTCAGCTGTTTCCAGCAGGTTATGGTCCTTCTCACGTTCGCGTGAACTGAATTTTAGCGTAGAAATTTATTTTATTTCCGTTCTATCTTTCGGTTAAGCGTCTCCACGCCTTGTGGGACGCTTTGGAGCAGATTCTACGTATTTTCTGGAGGCGGCTGCTTTCGGCTTTGGGAGATTACGACGGGGTGGACTCCTACGATTTTTTGTCGCGTTATTTCATTGTCAGATCTCATTTTCTTTGATGGATTCGCAGCAGATTTCTTCGAGTGAGGAGCTTATGGCTCTTTTGGCGACTATTGATGCTAGTATGAAGAGGTGCTGGACTTCGGGTTTAGGCTTAGTTATTATGGGCTCTGACTAGCCCCTAGCCTGACCCTGCTTCCGTTTCGTGTCCGTGACATCCTAGCACTGTACTGTACAGTAGTACAGTACAGTAGTACAGTCATTGTTACTGTCTGGGTTTCCGAGAGCATAAAGCTCCGGCCAGACACTGTTTATGTGATTATCAGTTTCATGCTTAGCAAGCTTAGCCGGACAGCGTATCTGTCTTCCTCGCAGGTTATAGGCCGCACCGGCTTTCCGGTGATTCTGATGATGGCACAGCGCCTTGCTGTTGCCATGTTCGGCTAAGTAGGACGTAGGAGGGGTTGAGCGCCCACTTGGGCGGTGGTGAATTGCGCTTGCGGTATGGCCTTTTAGCTTGGCAGTGATGGCGGCACGCATTGTGCTCGCCTTCGCTGCGCAGGAGATCAGTTAGTGGCGGGTTATTTTATTCTGCAGAAGCATCGTCGCAGCGAGAGTTATTCTGTTTCGTGCGCCGCTGGCTCCGGCGAGGTCGTTCCACACGTGGCTGAATTTTGGCCGCTCTCATGGTTTCGCTTACGACCTGTGGATTTTGATCTGTCGACTGAGGCTTCTACGGACCATCTGGCCGCTGTAAGCGTTCTCTCACCATCCCCCTGTTCAGCTCAACCTTCTCCCCTGTCTCTCTATAATGGTTACCACAGCAAATAGAATGACGCGTTCACGCGTCCGTAGATTAGAGACAATTTTTGATGATGTCGGTGCACAGCACGCTGCGACTCCACACACGCCGCAGCTGCCGGCTCCGACCACCGCAGCTGCGAGAGAAATTTTGGACAAGTGTAAGCAGCTGGCCCGTGAAAATTTCGACAGGAAGGTTGCGAAGACCGTTGCCACCAAAATTCTAGGTGACAAGTCAGAGCGCTTTGCGGGAACGGAGGTCGACGCTGTGGACATTTTTTCACAATTAATGCATGAGCTTCACACACAGTTTGTGCTTCAGTCGGCGGCATTTGCTCCCCTATTTGACTTGACTGACATGGCAGTTGAGGCGAGACATGAGGCAAATGAATTGTTGCTTTCGGCTCTGACATTTCTGGCTCGCCCTGGCTCGCCTGCCCGTGACTGGCTTGAGGCCTCTGGGTCTGACGTTCCTGGAGATGGCAAGCGTGCTGCCCTTGAGGTGGTACGCATGCTCCAGGAACGTTCAGAGCCCTTTGACTCTTTTGAGTTGCTGCTGGCGGTCCGCATCCCCAGCAGCAAAGATCCTGACCGTGGCATCCGCGAGTTCAATGGCCTGTTGAGGGACGTTCAGCGTTCCCACAACTTGCCAGAGGACGCGGTGAAACGGCAGTTTCTCAAGGCTCTCGGCAATTCGGCTTTGTACCGTGATTTGGCTAATTCCTTGGCTCGGGCTGACCAGCGGCAAGGCGTGTCTCTCTTGACTATTCAGGCTCGTGTGCGGGAGCAGTTCCGCCACGGCCTGCAGGTCTCTGACACCCCTGTGTCTGCTCTGTCATTCGGCGATGGCGCGTCTGACCTGGCTGCGGCGTTGTCCAGTCTGCAGAAGCAGCTGGAGCGCATGCAGCAGGACATTCGTGACCTGAAGCGGCAGAAACGGGAAGGGGCTCCGCCTGCGGGCAAGCACCTTACCCGCTCTGCTGCTAAGCATCATCGTGCTGGTGTTAAGCCGCTTGGCACCGCTCCTCCTGTCTCGTTTGACAAGAAGAGTGGTGCCTTCGTGCCCCACTGCAAGAATGCGGTGTGTGCACAAAGTGGTTTGAAGCACTGGCATGCTGAATGCCCCAACGGCGGTCTTCACTCTGCCCACTATTGTGGTGCAGTTGAAGACTACGAGTCTGACTGCTTGGCTGTTCGTTTCCAGCGTTTCTATGACGCGGGGGATGAGCACGCCTTCGAGTCGCTCTGCACGATGGAGGGTCGCCCAGAGGTGTGCGAGCTGTCGGCGCATTCCTTTGTGCCGGCTGAGCCCACATCTCTGAAGCACTTTCAGGATGCGGCGGCTTCCGCTCAGGGTGCGGCAGCTGACGATGACGGCGAGGCTCATTTCCCTCTAGCCACATTCCACTCGGGTGCACGGGGTTCGATTCCGCCACCGCCTGCGGTTCGGGATCCCTCTGCACTCGTGGCTGGTGGTGTGCCTACGGCTCATGACCCGCCAGTGGCTGTCCCTGGCTCTCTCGGCTTGCATGGTTCTGTCCCATCGCTCCAGCTTGGCGACACGGCACCGGCTCCGCTGTTTGCTGGCATGACGATTGAGACTTCTGACATTGGCTCTGAAGGCTCTGACAATGACTCTGACGGCGGGCAACACGTGGCTTTTGACTCCTTCGGCACTCTTGAGCATGGCTCTGACAGGGGGGCATCGCCACTAGCAGCTCCGGTGTATCGTCCGCGGGCTCCGCCGAGCTTTATCCGATGTGCGTTGATGTCTTCGGTTCTCTGCTGTTCTCTGTTGGCCAGTGCTACGGCATCTCTGGTTGCCGTGGGCGGTGGTGACAGGGGCCTGGTTGAGCCCGGAGTCACCGTCCATCGGTCTACTGGAGGTATCTTTGCTCCGGATCCGCCACTTGGCTTTCTGGACATCCGTGATTGGCCGCCCGACGATCGAGTTCTCTTATCTCTTTCTTCAAAGTTCGAATCGCCATGGGAATCTACTTATCAGAATTCTTCAGTTGATTTACTCTCTGCTGTGGAACCACCTTACCCACTTGGGTCTGGTGGTGCTCAATTTCAAACAGACAGTCTGCAATTCACTTCGGGACTCTTCTGTATTAACATCCCGACCGCTGAACTCAGCTCTGCTGACCAGCCTCAAAGTGGCTGAGTTTCTTACAATTCATCCTGGTAGCTTGATTAGCTTTAGCCCAGTAGTGGGATGACCGGGTCAAGACCCCGGCACCCAGCTAGAAGTGATCGGTTTCCACCGAAGTGAATGTTAGGTGTTTGTTTATTGTCACGTGGCTGTATATACTGTACCTGCCTTGCTAGGTAGTCACACCCACGGGTGGTGTGCTGGACTTCGGGTTTAGGCTTAGTTATTATGGGCTCTGACTGGCCCCTAGCCTGACCCTGCTTCCGTTTCGTGTCCGTGACATCCTAGCACTGTACTGTACAGTAGTACAGTACAGTAGTACAGTCATTGTTACTGTCTGGGTTTCCGAGAGCATAAAGCTCCGGCCAGACACTGTTTATGTGATTATCAGTTTCATGCTTAGCAAGCTTAGCCGGACAGCGTATCTGTCTTCCTCGCAAGAGGGTCTCAACTCTCAAGCGTTCTCAGCTGTTATCATTATGCAACTCTATGGCGCGCTCCCTTTCGCATTTTCGTTGCGCGGATTCTTCGGCTATTTCATCGGAGCCCATTCAACCAATTTCTTTACACATTGTTGTTTCAGAGACTGGCGCACAGGTTGGTGGTGCCCAGTGCGTTGGGCCATCAACCGTGGAATCCGAGAGTTTTCGTGCTGCGCTTTGTGAGACAGGAGTTGGCGATGGCATGGCTGTTCTGAATTCGCGGTCAGTTTCGTCTCAAGTTACCACCACTCGACCCTTCCCTAGTGTCACTAGGGCAAGAGACACTGCCCAACAGGCCCCTCCTGTTAGGACAGCAGTTCATTACGTTCATGCCCCTCCAATTGCACCTTCCTATATGGGCTCTGGGTTGAGCCGCGATTTCGAGGAGTGTTTATCTAGTGAAGAAGTAATAAAACATTTACGCTAGCAAAGGGGACAAAGTCCTGAGAGTGCGGTATCCCTGCAAAGCAGGCTAGTGAAAACACCAGGGGCTACTCTCTCTGCTATAGCGCGCCCACAAAGGGGCTCAACCCACTTTTCAGCAGGGTGACATCTAGAGAAAAAGCTAGGTGCAAAGCAAAAAACTCTAGAAGATGGAGAAGCAGCCATGGCCGGGTGAGTGGAGGGGTGGTTGAATCTGAGCGGTGGGGAGGGAAGTCGAAGAATTAAGGGGGTATTTGGAGACGTTGAGGAAGGGGGTCGGTGGGCGGGGAGAGGGGACCCCTCCCCTAGAGAAACCATCTTATATTGCAAGACTTTTGAAAATTATTGCAGGAGGGTTTGAAGAAAGTCGTTTGATTGTTGCACAGCTTCTGTTTCTGTCATGGTCTCACTGCCCAGGATGTCAACTGTATGCGGGTCAGTGTTCAAGGTGGTGGTGGTGTTTAACAGAAACACGTCTCGCCTATTTTTGGTGTGTTGTCTACAGATTCTTGAAAGTTTTTTAAGGAGAGGTTTAATCTTGCCACGGGGAACACCTATCGTGTTGAGGACAGTACCAAAAAGAGGAGGGAGGTACCCCATGATTGTAAGTACTTTGGGCCATTTCACGGTGCTTATGAAGGGCTTGGAATTTGCATTGGTGATTGCCGTGTCATGGTGACCACCATAATAATGCTCAGCACCATTCTGATGATAGGGGGGGTCTTGAGTGGGCCATGGGCACAGCGAAGAAGGAAGTACTTTGTCACTTTCGTTCAGAACTTCATTCCAAATATCAGGGCTGACTCCGGTGTAGTCTAGCCTCTTCTCCGTGACTCTGGACTTAGGAAGGACATTGAGGAACCATCTGGCAATCTTTTTCTGTGTAGGCCTCCAGTCAAAGGCTGGTTGAGTATCACTGGGTGCACTGTCTAAGTCTATAGCTATGATAACGACATCCGAAAAATCATCCTTATAGCATCCGCCACCTGGGAGAACGTAGGGGTCATCACCCGTCCAATAACCATGTGGGATAAATGGAATAGTGTTATGCGGGAATCTGAAAACAAGTTTAAAACCTTTATCAAACCATCTTTTTTGGTTTTTGGGAGACAGCGGAAGAATCCATGTTCCTGAAAATCCAGGGACGGTGTTGGCCGCTTTATGTCCCATTTCCAAGGTAGTCATAACCGCCGAAGATTTGCCCTTATCCTTCCCATCAAAGGGGGGATTTCCGTAAACGATTCTGCCAATGCCTGTTAACGGGTCCACGTAGGCATCCCAAGCGAGACCATCAAAGCCGATTTTCCCATGATGGCAGAAGGGCCTGAGGGCTTTTTTCATTCTAGTGGTGGGTATGCATCTTCTCGAGTAAATTCTAGGGTGGGCATTTAGTGGGTTGGAGAAAAGTTCACAGCCGTTTTTGTCAAGGTTTCTGTCATCCACCAAAATATCTAAGAGGCTTCTTCTTATTGCGTAGCAGTTTTTAGGGTCTCCCGATTCAAACTTACATGCATTGAGTGCTTCATGAATATCGTGTGCCCTATTCGAGTACTCCGCAAGTGAGCATGGGACTGCTTTGTTGGAAAGGCGGTGCCAAGCCAAAAGTTTCCAAAACTCTGTCTTTTGGACATATTGGAGTTCGGGATATTTAAACATGGTCCACTTCGGGCTTTGCGGTCACAGCAATGGTATTTTTTTTTGAACTTGATGGACGGTACATGCTAGCTTCCGGGAGAGCGTGTAAGTATAATTCCTCATTCATTTCCTGTCTTAGGTCAGCAAGTGGAAAAAGTTTCGATGGCTGTGTTTTGATGTATGTGGTACCTTTTCCAGGGTTTAGTAGTTTAGGCTTTTCTGAGATTTCTTCAGCGATGATTTTCCTTAGTTCGCTATCTTGGGTTGCTCTAAGACTATACAAACTATTATTATGTCCTGGGCATTCAAGTTGGATGTGTTCGAAGGTGCATTTTGTATTCTGTTGGCAGTAGGGGCAGTTTTCAGTCCCGATTTTCCCCAGTTTAAATAAGCGTGCTGGAGAGGCTTGAAGACCCAGGAGTTCTCTACTTCTAGAAGCGGTGAAGGCTTTAGGTGTTATTTTGGAAATATCTTTGGTGGGGGCGGTGTTATTCTCGTTGAGCATTCTCAGGTACTTCCCTTGAGACTGTAGAGTTCTCCAATTATGATAGTGTGAGAGTCGTTGAATTCTTCTGATGTGACTACGGATATCGCCTAAAATAGGGACCTCAAAAAAGAATAATGAGAAGGGTAGTTCCTCGGCAGGGTCGTAGCGGGAGATGTCTAAACAGCCCCCTCTGAATGAGGCTCTTTTAGCAGTACGGTCCACTCTGTCATGGACTTTGTCATTATTGTGACCCCTAATCCATTTAAGGATGATTTTACTGTGGTCTCCTTCACTGTAAAAGCCAAGTTCTTCTAGCAATAGGCGAACAGCCTGCACATCTCTGCGATTAGCTTCACGTAGTTTGTCCCGAGCACTCATGGACCTGCCATCCTTTGTTACCGCAGATATTGCTGCCATGGAGTCAATGGCATGTACCATTGGAGTAATGGATTTGAGGAGTTTCTCTTTTTGTTCTGTGAGTAGAAATCGCAGTCCCGCAATTTCAGCAGATGTGCTACTCGGGTTTTGGATATCTTCCTGAAGAAGAGGATGAATCGGAGTACCCTGTTGGGTATTTCGATGAGTCTGATGACAGTTGTGAGGAAGTAGAGGAGGAGCAAGATGGCCACTTGGCCGCTCCGCATTTTTTGTCCGATCGATTGGAACAAGATTATTCTCTGGACACAGGTTTTCAGGGAGGATCTTATGGCGGAGTTTTGGAGCCCCCACTTGGGGAGGAATTTTTACCGCAGAGCGAGTTTCATGTTGGCACGGTTTCTTTTATAGATGAGCCTGCAATGAGCGACGAGGATGTCTACACCGCAGAGGAGTGGGCTGCCTGGGAGGCAGGAGCCCACGATTCCGACGACACTAGTGGTGCTGGTTTTTATGATGAAGAGACTTATTTCGAGGAAGGCGCTGGTTTCAATTCTGGTGATGCCTACTATTAGTTTTCTAAACAGACAGGCGGTGTTCACGATGTCATTCTCCACCACTTGCTGTAGTTTTGGGCAAAGGATGTTGCAGTAATTCTCACCACTAGCGGGCAGCTTTATCAATTAAGACGAACTTTTTTTTATGGCAGGAGACCTTTACAGTTCGCAGAAGTTCAAAGCTAAACCGACAGGCAGAATTCTTTTAGCATCCTCCATCACATGCAGACAGGCGAGATTTATTAGAGCACCCACCACTAGCTGGCAGAGCATTAATTTTAGCAGACCGGAATTGGTCCTAGCAATCTCCGAGGCTTAGCAGTATTATTTTGCTAGCCTGTACATTCATCTTGCCACCTGTGACTTTGACTAGCTTCCTAGAGTTTAACATCTTGACATTTATCTGTAAACTCTAGTAGCTAGGGTGGTGAGTGTCACTAGCTGGTCCACCTCAGATGAGGTGGTGTGCTGGAATTGACGCTACGACTAGTTCGTACAGTCTAGTGTCATTCCTGTATGTCATCTTCGGTGGTCAGCCTGTGTCACTCATCGCTCGGGTATATATCGTTTGTATATCCGAGTTTAGTGATCCGTTGTTTCACCGTCGGCAGCGGGTCCCCACTGCCTGTTCAGCTGTTTCCAGCATTTTCTGCAGTAAACGTTGGCAGACAGCAAAACTGTAAATATTAGAAACCTGCGGTGCACAACTCTTCATGTTCAACGAATCCACCATGTTCGATCATCTTGATGAAACGGGTGAAATGTACTCTATATATGTGTTGTGGCATCAACTCGCATTCCCTAAAACTCGCATATCACAAATTCCATACTGTTTACAGTGCGTATAAACGTAACCTTTTAGGCATTTTCATTTATACAGGTACGATTTCTTGTCACTTTTACAGTACCACTATACTAACGCCTGTTCGACGCGTTGCATTTTTCTATTCCTGAGTTCTCTGTTCAGATTAATTCCAC
Organism: Cymbomonas tetramitiformis; assembly: GCA_001247695.2. Lineage (NCBI taxonomy): Eukaryota > Viridiplantae > Chlorophyta > Pyramimonadophyceae > Pyramimonadales > Pyramimonadaceae > Cymbomonas > Cymbomonas tetramitiformis. Next base: position 15,003 of record LGRX02021838.1, read on the forward strand.
CCGACCGACGGGCGACGCGAGGCCAACGCAAGTGCCAAGACGAACGTCGACGACGAATCATCACTACATAATCGAACGTGGAATACTATCCGACCGCGACCTTCGCCAAACGACGGGCCGGCGCCGTGGCGCCGTGTCACTTTGTCACCATACCATCGCATCGCACGGCGGCTACCATCGCTAATATTCATATTGTAATAATAAAGGGCAGATTGTTGGGGTAGTCACACCGACTGCTTATGTGACTCTTCCCGTAGTAGTGCTTGTAATTGTCACCCGAACCAGAACCCTAACTGTTTATGCCCATATAACGGGCTAACGTATCAACTTTAATGGATGTGCATATTCGTTCGGATGCTTCAATTCCCAGAAAACAAGTTGCAACTGAGATTGTGGGCATGGGTACTAGCATATGATACACAAATCTATATCATCATACAAATTTAATCTATATACACCAAATAATTGTCTAGGATGTCTAGGAGCACATAAATACGGGTAAGTGTTGGTGTATTAAGCTAGCAGAATAATACATTAGTGTAAGTATCTAATGTGAACTTGCAAATATAAAATAAAGACTGTACACAAGCGTATATGTTTCCTAACGGCAGTTGCACCACTTTCCATCATCATCATTCTCGGGAGAGGCACCGATCAACTCGGGAATATAGTCCGTGGGAACCGGCATTGTCACTGGGGTAAGTGCGCTAGCGACGCCTTGGTCGTCGGAGTAAAAATGCGCATCCAACAGTTGAAAATACCATGTTTCCCGCGTTTCGCGGATAAACCTCCACTTCGCGTAAGAGGAGTCATGTCTAGGATGCAGCGCAGGATCGACGAACAGTTCCTCGCGAATTAGAAACAAATTCCAGGATTGGCACACACGACATTTTTCGAATTCTATATGCATACGTTCAAGCTGAACAGGTAAGTCTGCAGGGAAATGAGGTGCATTCATATTGGAGGTAGCGTGTAATGTAATCGCAAGCGCCACACTATAATACCTGCAGATGGCAATGCTTGCAAGGTAAGTAGCAGATGTTTGAAGGTATGGTTGAAGGTGTGTATGCCAGAAGAAACAAGGGGAAATGAATCTTCAAGGGTCGGGCAAGAGCTTTTGTACCTGGTCGTGAATGGACCGCGGGTCGTGCAAGAGTAGTGTACTTTTTGTCCAATCAAATTCGTATATCTCGCACATGCGGGATCACTTAGTCGCCGATTTTTTAATCAAAGACAAAAACACAACCGAGGCAGAAAACCCCATACACAGGCACATCAGCATATCGGCAAGAAACACAAGCCATTGACGAATGAACATTATACGCTTCTACCACATTGTTAACATATGTTTAACCCCTAACCCGGTACTAATTTATCGGTCAAATATGACTCCTTTCACGAATATGCGGCATACAACCGGATGCGACTAAAATTGCATTCGCATGATGGTGCATGTTGTTCATAACTATACCACGAATCATTTTAAGCTATTATGAGCAAGTTTATCTACTATATATACCAAAATATTTTCAATATACCCCACGAATTTTCGCTCTTTCAGACCTCGTCTTTTTACAAATACACCTCTCGTGACTTAAATGTCCACTTATGGATCACCGGATTAGCATGAGACCATCGGCCTTGCCCATGCGAAGATATGCCTCACTCACTTCTTGAGCAAAAAGTGTCTATATCTCCTTGTATATAGCTTTTCCCACTGAAAAAACACCAAAAAAACAAACAGAAATGTTTTTTCCAAATGTTTTCCCATATCGATACTATCGGCGATAGTGCGATGCACTCTCACTATCTCCGATTGATCGATCATATAAGCACTCGTATTAGCATGTTTGTTATGTGTTATATAATTATGGCACTCCGCATGCAAATTCCGAGCAATCGATAGTATCGAACTGATACCAGTAATCGATTGCAAAAAATAATAATCACTTGCAATCGATAGCAAATTTTAGAACCGGGACCGGCCCTTGCTCAATGGTCGGTACTACAGGCTCCGTCTTTCTCCTTTTCTTTGAAGTCGTATGTTCGCCCTTGCCCTACAAATGTCACACTTGCTATCGCATTTCGCCTTTCCGATGTTCGCATCTCCAAAATACATCGTTATCTTCTTGTGGCGGCACACCGTTTTCTCATCGCAATATTCCTTCATGACTTTTAAGCGTGCATGACCCACATCTTGTGTTTGCGCGTTAGTCAGTGACGAAGCAAGCTTATTATAATCTCGTGTGCCGAGTATAGCAACATACACGTGCTACCATTTCCATCTCTACCCGCTCGACCAATCTCTTGAGCATATCCATCAAGTGAATGCGCCATTGAGTGATGCAGAATCCACTGCATATATTCTTTATCAATTCCAATATGATGACACGCCATACTGAAACTGTCCATAGCCCTACCCTCTCCACCAAACATACCCGCCTCCCGGGGGCTCACAAAGCCCCCTTCATCCGTCCTTATAGCAAAACCCTCACCACGGCATGCACTGCAGTACTACTGTGGTGACCAGCTGTTCAACTCTCATCACCCCTGTCACGATACCATATCGATCATGCATGACACCGATGACACGTCATACTTAAACTGTCCCTAGCCCTACCCCCTCCACATAAATGACCCGCTCCCGGGGGCTCACAAAGCCCCCTTCACCCATCCGTATATCGCAATCCTCAGCATAGCCTGCACTACAAGACTGTGGTGACCAGCCGCGTTCAACTCTCATCACCTTTGCGGTCACTATACCCTATCGATCATGTATGACACCGATGACACTCCATACTGAAATTGTCCCTAGCCCTACCCTCTCCACCTAAAATGACCCCTCCCGGGGGCTCACAAAGCCCCCTTCACCCATCCTTATATCAAAATCCTCAACACAGCCTGAACTACCGAGGACTGTGGTGACCATCATGTTCAGCTCTCGCATCACACCCGCCACTATACACTATCATGTATAACATCGATGACATGTCATACTGAAACTGTCCCTAGCCCTACCCTCTCCACCTAAAATGACCCTCCCGGGGGCTCACACAGCTCCCTTCACCCATCCTTTTATCTAGAAATTCCTCATGAGATGCTCGATATGAATGATATATAAATCATTATGCCTTCCAAATATCCTGCATCATATACCCAATTATATTTCACTGCTCCGTGCTATGTCTCTGGCATAAACTCGCCTGCATACATATACACACACTTACACGAATCATACATATGCATACAACCACGCAGCCTCCCGCTACGAGGCGAGATGCTCACCAGATTTGTGAGCATAGCAAGTTGTGCAGAGGATGTTTTCCCTGTAAGCGGAATTGGAGATTGTATATGTAAAGAGGTATCAGAAGAGGTTCATTGTAAGGTACACGTCTCACAAAGTCACAATTGAAAGCAAACATACAGCATACTCCTCCAAATGCCAAAACAACTATCTAAATCACCATCATGCAAATTCCCAGCGTTCACCCTTGCTGATAATCATGCCTAACCCTGCAAGCAATTCTGTAGCCCTGCGAGCCGTGCAAGGCAACCACTATCCGCTGCAACCAATAGGTCGAAAAGCTCCGCAAAAGGCACAAGTGTGTGAGGCCAGATTGGCCCGTACGATGCCCTCTTATTAGCTCGCACATGTGCCGCCGCAGCCCACAGCGGCTCCCGAGCAGCCCGGTCCACATACGAGATTGTATACAATGTATGGGAATCGCGATGATAAAGGGCTATACCATAAATGAAGGCATTTGCTACTGCATTTATTTATTGTACCACATTTCATTGCATATTTCTCCCCTGAAATATAAATAGAATTCTTTGAAAATGACCGAGTCGCATGTCAACCCATTGCATTACATCACTGAAATGATTATTAGAATGATGTTTGACGACTGGCTGATTAGCAGTCGAAGATGCATCCGCATTAACAGAATACCGCATGGAGGATCTCATCAGTTATGCATCATATGAGCATCTTTGCCTCGATCCTGTAGGCACATCGATTAACTTCCTTGGCAGACCATCCAGGTGCGTTCGCCGATACCGTAAATGGGAACGAAGCCTCGGAAAACATGTTATAGTCTCGGCATAGCCGAGGCAGGCAAGCTGTTATACAATTAAAAACGTTCGAAGTTATTCTTAAAATTGTTCAATAATTCATCCATGATAACCTTCCCGTCTGCGAAAGTTGGCAAACAGGGTAGTGGTAGTGGTAGTAGTCGTAGTAGTAGTAGTAGTAGTAGTAGTAGTAGTGGTGGTGGTGGTAGTGGAAGTGGAAGTGGAAGTGGAAGTGGTAGTGGTAGTGGTAGTGGTAGTGGTAGTGGAAGTGGTAGTGGTAGTGGTAGGGGTAGTGGTAGCGGTAGTGGTAGTGATAGTGGGTAGTGGTAGTGGGAGTGGTAGTGGTAGTGGTAGGGGTAGTATTAGTGGTAGTGGTAGTGGTAGCGGTAGTGGTAGTAGTAGTAGTAGTAGTAGTAGCAGTAACTTGTTGACCCAGCCCTACTTCACGTCCACTCTGTTAACTCGAAATAGAAAGAACTGGAGATCTTGGTCACACACTGACCATCCATGGGTGCCACCATCATCAAGAAGAAGAGGATGGCGCATAGTGAATGATGTGACCGAATCTCAGATACCCTTTGAATTTCAAGGGCTTCGCTAGCGGAGGATCAAGATGGTTGCAATTGACTCATGGCTCAGAATCTTGTGGGTCCCCTGTATACCCATCCCCAGGTATATCAATGGCTTTCGCATGGCCCTCGCATCTGCGTTTGAGCTCTCCGAACATGCTGCCAGCGCATGTCCTGAGTCCGTCAGAGACGGCACATGCTCAACTAACTGCACTCCGCGACTACTGCTGCTGGGAAGCAAGTCGGGCGATGCTTGCAAAGCGAACTTCATGGCAACTTGCCCGCAGGGCAGGTCAAGGTAACATCAGGAACTTTCTGACGGGGCGCGTGACTGTAAGCAACACCTGGCATCTCCTTGACGTAATATTCGCTGTAAGGGCCTGGCCTCTCCCAGATCTCTTTTACCTTGTCTCCCCCCTGCTCCCCCGGGCCCCGAGCGCAGCCCCCCTCACAAACAATTCCCCGGTTCCCGAGCGCACCCCCCACAAGCAATTTCCCCAGCCAAGGCCTTAGCACAAGCAGTTCATTCGCCCGCCTCTTGCACGGCAGAGCAGAGCATGGGTGGCCTGCTCTACGACTCGCATACCACCTCGTCACAGATTACCCGAGCCTCTGCAAGTGAGGCCAGCGACCAAGTGGCGCGCCACGATGGCAGGAGGAAGAGGAAGGAGCCACAGGGCGCGGGCGCACCTTGGCCATCAGCGCAGGAGCCGCTTTGACGAGGAGCGCCCCGAGCTCCAGGGTGTTGATCAGAGCAGCGTTTGCCTCCAGCCCAGATCGGCGACTTGTGCGGATACCTTTCTCCTCATACTCCTTCAGCTCACGCTCCGCCTCCTGCTTCAATGCTCCCCGCACACCGTCACATGATGACCGCATCGCACGCCTCTTCTCACCCCGGGGGGGAATCTCAGACCTCTGGGAAAGTGATTTTCAGAAGTTGCCTCGTAAATAAAACTTGCGGCCTCCCAAGGACCCCCCCAAGGACCCCCCTCGCGCCAGAGAGCTACTTCGGAACAAGGCATACAGGAGTTGCGGCAGATGGGAAACCCGGCGGATTCACCTCCATCCAGTCCTCCTCCTGCTCCTCTTGCACCTCTTGCACCTCTGGCTCCTCTTGCTGCACCTCCTCTGGACCCGAGCTTGCCTCCCAGCCACTCGGCGCGCTGAAGGCAGCGCCGGCTACTGCAGGCTGCGCTGCGCTCCCGGCCTCCTGCATGCTGTCCACAGCGCTCTCGGGCGCCTGCAGAGTTGTTGCCGGCTCCTCAGCCTTTTGCTTCTTGACCAGATCTGAGATGGAAGGGAACTGCAAGCTGTCGGCGCTACTCGAGCCGTCCCTCACGTCTTCCGTCTTTACATCGCTTAGCTCAGGGACATTGCTTTTTGGCCCATCCTCCTCCTCACCCGCCACCCCCTCAACCTCTTCCTTCACGCCCCTGGCAGACTCAACCTCTTCCTTCACGCCCCTGGCGGACTCCACAGCGGCTTCCACGGCGGGCTCCACGGCGGGCTCCACGGCGGACTCTACGGCTGCGGCGATGGGCTCCACGGCGGACTCCTCGGCGGTGGTGGACTCCACGGCGGGCTCCACGGCGGGCTCCACGTCAGGCTCCACGGTGGACTCCACGGCGGGCTCCACGGTGGACTCCACGCGGGCTCCAGGGCGGGCTCCACGGTGGACTCCACGGCGGGCTCCACGGTGGGCTCCACGGCGGGCTCCACGGGACTCCACGACGGGCTCCACGGCGGACTCCAGGGCGGGCTCCACAGTGGACTCCACGACGGGCTCCATGGCGGACACCGCGGCGGACTCTACAGCGGGCTCCACGGCGGACTCCAGCTCGCCACTGCCATTGCCATTCTCTTTGTCCACCTTGCGCGCGGCGATGGTCGACTTGCCCACCTGAAGCACGCACATAATCCCCCCGACACCCCATGAGGGGCTAGGCAGTCGTGGGATGCAGGGGCCCCTGACACCACCCTCGCCTGCATAGCCTCCTTTCCCGGCACTCACTCCCCTTGCCTCGCAGCTCCAATTGCTCAAATCGACTCAGGTCGTCACTCAGCTTGAGCCTCAGCTCATCGGTCCGCATCGATGCGTCCACAGCGGTGAGCTTTTGCCAGCATTCACAGCAAGTACAGGGGAACCGTGGAGCAAAAAGCCGCAGCAAACCCCGTCTCGTCTTGTCTGCGTTCCTGCTCTCCTAGAGGGCTGCATGCGGGCGGCATTGTTCACCCCCTGTTGCAGCGAGACAAATGCATCTGTACTGTGCTGTATTATCAGCTGTACTGTAATGTCGTTTTTTGACATTTTCTTCCTACGTGGCATGACGTAGCACACGACGGTACACGAGCAAGTTTAAGAAGGCAATTTCACTCTGTACTGTCTCTGCTTATTCTGTACTGTACCCTTTTTTTACTGCTTGTTTCGATTTTCTACGTTTCTAGGAGTGAATATTACATAAAAATGATATCAAATACTGTGGCGCAGCGTCAAGTTAGATTATTATCATTACCATTATATAACTATTATTATGTATACTTCTATTTACATTTTGATACTTTCCATCATTATTACAATTTATGTATTTAATAGATGATAATTTGCAAGGTTATAAAAAAATTACAGGATTTTTCTGGATTTCATCCGCCGCGACTGCACACGATTCGATTTGTCTGTACTGTCTCTGTTCTGTCGAGTTGTACTGTGGACGTCTTTTCTGTACTGTGGCTGGGAAATAAGCTTTTTCGACATCCACAGCTCTAAATCTATACTACCGCGACATGTTGCCTCTGTACTGGGCTGTCCCTGCACTCTCATCTGGAAAAAAGTGGACCTCTAACCACAGAACACAAAACTGCTGACGTGTCGTAAAATCGGTACAAAGACAGTACAGTACAGCCGAATCAGGAGTGCAATATGGATCCATTTTTCTCATTGAAAGTACGGGTCGCATCACCCGGGGTCGCATCACCCGACGCCAACCACCATCACCCCCCACCTCTCCCCATCTCAAGCTGGATCACCCCAGGTGCATTTTGACGGCATACACACCGTCTCTTTCGATGTGGTCAGCTCCACCGCCAGGTACTCCCCGGTGGTTGGTGAGGGAGCTGAGGGTCTACGCCTCTCTTCAAGCACATATTCAGGGTCCTGGACTGGGCTAGGGGCTGCACTTGCGGCCACTGCCATCGGCTCCTCAGACACCAGCACCGTCTCGGGCCCCGAGGCTGACTCGGGTGCCTGTAAATTGACCATCTCCCCCCGGCTGCCAGCACCGTGAGCACACCATGCGCCCCTGTTCGGCTGCCAGAACCACATGCGTCGCAGGCCGTGGTCATGCAGGGCTTTGTCTGACCTTATTGTGGTTAAGGTTAGTGCGAGGGACGCCATGCGTCTGTCCTTATCATGGTTAGCTAACATTAGCACAAATACTAAAATTTTACAATTCCCCCATTTTTGCCCCAAAATTACCCCGGATCTGCAAAAATCTAGTGCGAGTGACGCCATGTGTCTGTCCTTATTGTGGTTAGTGCGAGGGACGCCATGAGTCTGTCCTTATTGTGGTTAACACATGAGGCTGTCCTGGTGCGGCGGGCATCCGATGCTGGGCCTCTGATTGGTGGTACCAGGCCTCTGGTTGGTGGTGCCGGGGCTCTGATTGGTGGAGGAGCGGCCAAACACCTTGTTGACAAACTTATTTCGAAGCAGATGGAGCTCGTAGAAGAAGACGGCGACGAAGATCAGGAGCACCATGGGCGCGATGTAGGCCACCGCGCACAGCGTCTCCATCAGCAGCAGAGTCGGCGCCGCCAGCATCTCTGGCAGTCCGATCTCGCTGCACAGAACCTGGTAAAATGCAATCCGATCCCGCATGATCTCAGCCGTCGCAGCAGCAGCTCCTCATTGCCCAAATTAATCCATCGCTCCCAGCACAGCCTACGATACCGTAGAGGAGCACGCGACTCCCGGGGTCGCCAGATGTCACAGGCATCATCTCCTCGGGACACGGGCCAGAGATGAGAGGAAGGCCAGGACGGCCCACTCACAAGGCCAGTGACTGCCGGCGACCCCCTCACAAAGCCAGTGACTGCCGGCGACCCCGTCACAAGGCCAGCGACTGCCGGCGACCCCGTCACAAGGCCAGTGACTGCCGGCGACCCCGTCACAAGGCCAGCGACTGCCGGCGACCCCGTCACAAAGCCAGTGACTGCCGGCGACCCCGTCACAAAGCCAGTGACTGCCGGCGACCCCGTCACAAGGC